>JAUMHM010087213.1:0-10490 GCA_032362435.1 Melikaiella ostensackeni | reverse complement strand
TTGTCCATTAGCGTTTTACCGCACATATTCCGCAGGAACTGCATGCCAACCGCGTTCACTTTACTCCTATCCTTTTCACGATACGTCCAGGTCTCGCTACCATACAGCACAGTTGGTGCAAGTACACTTATATATTGCAGTTCTAACTTTATTCGTTACATTCTTCCTTCTAGTAATAGTTCGTGCTCTGCCGATAATCTTTCTACCCCCGTCTATAAGTCTAGATATTTCTGCATCTATCTTTCCGTTCGCAGTAAATAAACTTTCAAGATACACGAACTCGTCAACTCTTTCTATCCTCTCCTCGTTTAAGGCAATGTTGTATACTGTTTGCTCACCCCTTCTTTCAAACACGATAATTTTTGTTTTATCCACGTCAATCTTGAGACTCATACTCTATGCTGGTATCCAGTCTGCTCATCATTCTCTACAAATCGTCTACTGTTTCTGACGTAACAATCTTATCATCTGCAAACGCCAGTCCACGTACTTTCACTACCCCGAGAACAACACCTTCTTCATCCAAGAGAGCCATTCTTAGACATTTGTCCATGTATATATTGAATTTCCAGGAGGACATTACGCAGCCTTACCTAACGCTCTGCTAAATATCAGACCAATCGCTCAGTTGTCCATTCACTCTTACACTCGCTTTACTACCATTATATATTGCTTTTATTGCCTTTAGAAGCCAATCATTCACTTTATACTCTTTCAGGTCTTCCCAAACATGAGATCTATTCAACTTATCGAAAGCTTTTTACAGATTAACAAATGCACAGAAAACTCTTTTGTTTAGACTTAAACTTTTTTCTAGGTTTTGCCTCAAGCTGAATATCTGATCCTCACATGATCTCCCTGGCATGAATCCACATTGAACTTCATAGATCCTTTCATTAGTTATTCCTTAGTTAATCCCATACCATTTCACCATCCGCATTCTTAATTCCGACTACCTCAGTGCTAGTACTTCCTTTCCTAATCTTCTCAACCCATTTTCAAAATAATTTCTTATTTCCTTCAAAATCGTTCTGTATTTTCTTTATGTTCTTCCACTTTAATTTTATCCTTGCTCACTCCACCAAGCATCTCCCGCCTTTCTTTCTACAGCCGCCGTACCGCGCACATCAGATGCACTCTTGAAGATGCTACCTCGTAGTATTATCCATGCACTTTCTACATTTTTATTGCCCAGTTCCATCTTCTAGGCTTCTTTATGATGCCCTTAATATTTATTCATTTTTTCACGGTAAACCAATTGTATTTTTGGTTTTTGCAAATTCTCTGTTCTAACTCGCATCTGTTTTGAATTATAATTAATTCTTCTTCTCCTGCACCCTTGACCTAGACTCATTCTTGAAATTAAGAGGTAGTGATCTGTTCCGCATTCATAACCTCTCATAACCCTTGTATCCCTTACAAGCCCTCTCAGTCTCTCATCCGCTGCAGCAAAGTCAATCATACTGTGGCTTTCGCCTCTGCACCAAGCATACGTGTGGACCATTTTATGTCTGAACTTAGTATTAATTTATAACGAACAACCCTTTTTCTAAGCCATCGCTAATCAATTTATCCCCGTTACCGTTCATTTCTGGTTCTCTGAAATGATCCAGTACCCTGTCGGTATCTTCACGTTGCACACCAACTCAGCCGTTCATATCTGCGAGTACAATTATTCTTTCGCCGGGATCACAAGTACCTATAATATCATTTACGCTATAATAAATAGCCGTCTGCTTCCCACTTTCATTCTAACCCATAGTAATCTAGGAGATAAACATTCATACTTTTTAACATGTGTTTTGCTCTCTCATTCATAATCAAACCGACTTCTTGGCTACCATATGATTTATTATCTACTCCTGACCAAAGTTCGAGTCCGTTCTCTATCTTTCTAACTTCACGTCCCTTTTTCTTCGTTTGCGGTACACGTAAAATATCTAGCTTCTTAAGGCGCATTGTATCCCGCATTTCCTTTTCCTTAAGATCATTTACACTTCTAGCATTCCAAATACCCAATCTCCATTCGCCGCTTAAAATTTTTCCGACGGCATGCCTTTCGTCGACAGAAGTGTCAATCCGATCCCAGGCTACAATATTATTTGTATTATTGATTATTTGAAGTATACACCCAACTGCGAATTTGATGCGAGAAATTCTTCTATACACATAAAATTATGTCCAAACTAAGCAGCTAAATCGTCATAAAGTGATGTGTCCATTCATAAAGTCAGTCCCACGAAACTTCGGTCAATAAAATGAATGCATGAAAACCAAGCCAGAATCAAAAGAGTTATGATCGGTTTGTGTTGGGCACTGAGGAGGGCACCAGTTTCCTGCAGTTTGCCCTCGAAGATGAGAAAAAACCACTCATTGCACCAGAAATGTGATAAAAATTCTCAACCATGAATAAAAACTTAACAAACTCAGAAATTTCCCTAAATCTTCATTTTGAAAATCAATTTTTTAATAATTTTACAAATGTCCAAGGCTCTTTACAATTTCGAAAACTTGCTTTAAATTTTCAAAACTCTGCGTAAATTTCAAAAAGTTTCCATAACTTTCCAAAAAGTTTCCAGAAATTTTCGAAAATTTCCATACATTTCCAAAACGTCCCATACTTCCAGAAAGCTCCCGCACACTTTGAAAAGTTCCCAGGAATTTATGTAATTTGCTATAAATTTCCGAAAGTTTCCATACATTCCCGAAACTCTTCGTAAATTTCTGTAAGTTTACATGAATTTCCGGTCGTTTATGAATATTATGATTGAAAAATAAGCACGTCGAAGAAACTGATGTAATTTTTTAAAAGTATTTTTATTTTTAAATACTGATACGAAGCGTCTCAGATCACGATTTTTATAAGACTGTTCAGGGAGAGATACTCTAGGTGTAATATGATGCTTTCACAAGGCATCACATTATCATTAATTTTATATTAAACACGACTATGTTTCGATTTTCTTAAAGATTTAACATCACTCTCTCAGCATCTCATTTTTTTATTATTCAATATTCATTTTGCCAATTATAAAAATGAAACATATGAAATGGAAAGCTCCAAAAGATAAGTATATTTTTGAGTGTCTTGGAGGTTTCTCAATTTAACACTGACTTGATTTTTAAAATATTTCAAAATAGGTTTTCTTAGATTACGTGGCGTCTAATTTCTATTATTGGGAAATTAAATATATTTATCGGGACATTCAAAAAACCGATTGCTCTGTATTTTTATACATCATAATAAGTGCATACCTACTTGTTGTAGACTCATACGTAAAATACCTTTCACTATCACATACTGTTAGAATTTTATAAAACTTGAACGCTTTTATATCAGTAACTGAGTAACAAGATCAGAACAAAATCGATTTTTCAATTGACCCTTACGACATTCATGTATGTATATACGTATATTTGTATATTTGTATTCAGGTATATATTTCTTTTTACTTATTTTTTCACACTGTGAAAGTTGGAGTACATTTTTACATTGAAAATATAAAAATAAACAGATGTTTTTGGCGGTGTCGAAGTGAAAAATGTCAAACTTTACGATCTAATTACATTTCGATGAATCCTAGGTGATTTTAATTAATTTAACTAGAATCTACAATAGCTTTTTAACATAACACGTTATTTTCATATTTTTATCTTTTGACATATACAAATTACAAATTTAAGAAGTGTAAAAATGTAAAATGGACACTATTACAATGACATTTCGCATATGCATATCTGAGGTGAATTTAGCAAGGGCATTATATGGTATGGTAACTTTATACACGAAAACTATTGCTGATGTAGTTTTTGTCACAGGTAAACGTCTCTTATACAGGGTGGCCATTTTGAGTGAGTAAAAAATTCCCGGTTTGCAAAAATTCTTGACGGTCATTGAAACTAAAAAAATCGAATTCTGCAAGCTGAAAATTCTTTCAGTGGGAGTACTCAAAACTGAAATTCCACCAAGAGTGGAACTCTTTTCAAATTTGAAGTTTAAAATTGAAGCTTAGAAAACATTGAGCTTAAACGCTCAATAATTTAAACGTATATAATAGAAGTTTTCAACAATTGTCAATTGTACAATTTTAAATTAAATGCCGCTAAACTGCAAAATTTTAAATTGTAAACTCTTATAAAATGAACAGTTCAAAGATTTCTGGTTGAAAAATGTAAATCCACGCTTTCACTTTTAATGCTCTAAATTGAAAGTGAATTAATAAATTTGTAAATGTTGAAAATTATACAATTTTAAGCAATTTCAAGTTGGATATATAAAAAAATTGATTGATAACAACATTTTTTTAAACTGTAAACTTTTTAAATGAGAAGTAAATTATTTTAATTTCAAGTCTTTCAAAATAAATAGTTGTTTAATTGTTATTTGAACATCAAAATTTGATTCTTCCACCTCAAAATAACAAATTTTTGAGAATGGAAAAACTAAAATTGTAACGTTCAAAGCTTAAATTTAGCACTCTGAAATTTTAAAGTTTCAAGGCTTTCTATTTGAAACAATTCAGTTTTAAATTCTTCAGTTTTTAATATTTGATTTTCGAATTTATTCCAAATGAAGAGTCAAATATTGATAAATATTGAAAAGATGTTATTTTTTTAAACTAAAAAATGTCAAATCGAATGAGTTTGAAATTGAATATTTTAGACTAAAGCATTATTTGAATAGGATTTGAAATTGAAGGAAAGCGATTAATTATGAATCTATTAATTTGAAATTATTTCAAAATTGAAAAAAGTGTTATTATTCTTGACTGGTCCTGAGCAGTTTGGTCAACATCTGCCAAGAAATGCTAGAGAAACCGGAACGAAAACGAGAAAGAACAGAACGAGACGAGAAAAAACGAGACGGGACAAAACGAGACGAGATAATACGAGGCGGGGCAAAACGAGACGAGAAATACCGAGACGGCAGGTATGTACCTTTCTCGTCTCGTCTCGCTCCTCGGTATTTTTCGCTCGACGGCAACACTAAATGAAATAGTACAAATAAAATACTCATCGTGAATTTTGTTGTCATTTCAATGATCCTGGAATATTGAGACGACGCGTCACTTGTTCGTTCACTTCAAAAACCTCAACAATGATAATTTAAATTTTAAACCAGAACATCCCATAGAAAAAAATGCCAATCACACGTAAAGAATATTGGAAAAGAACTAAAAAAATATGAAAAAATAAGCGCGTGGGAGAAACTAACGTAATCTTTTTAAAGTATTTTTCTTTTCGAATAGCGATAAGAAGCGTTTCAGTCCACGATTTTGGTGAGACTGTCAAGAGAGAGTACTTCTTGCTAATAGAATTTTCCGTCAAATTAAACCAATAATAGGTCAGTCCTTCTAGAAAAAAAATTTGTATTGCATTTTTTTTAGTTTTGCTTTTTTTCCTTGAATATTAAAACTGTGTGGGTGCGGTTATATGCCTTAATCAAGTATTATAACAAATAGTACGATTGCTAAGTGACGTTTTGCTCCGTAACATTACGTACCCTATTGTAGTGAATCACGAAAAAAGCTATTTATAAAATGTTGTTTATGCTAAAAAGTTAACATAAAATTTATGTCATTTAAATTAGATTTCGGTCACGGATAGGGGCAGAAATTTATTATATGATATTAACTTAAAACTTGAAAAAATGAAAATTAATTGAAAATTTAGAATATAATGGATTCTAGGTCAATTAAGTCCTAAAGCATATAAGGCAGGACTGATTCACATTGCCTTATTGACGAGTCCAGTGAGTCAGCTCAGGACGAAACGTGTTATATTTCGTATTATTTGGAAAACTTGATACTTATAAGAATAATAGTAAAAAAATTATATAAAATAAAATAAAATAAAAATTCTTGATCCTAATGCCAATAAAAAAATTTTCTTTTTAATTTTATACTTTGCATCAATTAAAACCAATATCTCTCAAAAAACCAGCAAAGATACCATTTAACAAAAATCCGTCATTTTAAAGTTCTCAAATTCTAAAACCTTAAAATTTAAAAGAAACGAAATTTAAAGGATGAAGTGATGATTTTCAAGTAAATACACAAATTTGAATTGTAATCTTATTTTTATTTCTTCATCTGATAGTGAGATTAAATATTAAACTTCATTATATTATGACTGTATCCCTGGTATGAGGTGAAATTTTGCTTCTAATGGCTTGTAAGTTCGCAGTTGGGTATAATGCTTTTGACGTTCGTACACGGTTGGTACAGCCTACAAAATACTATGATCGCTGAGAGTGAAGCCACCTCCTTCTTGCTTCAGTGCTTCTGTATATATAATGAAAGTTCTGTCGTGTTGTGGCCATGTACAAGTCTTGTGTAAATTCATGTAGGATATTAGCATACGAAATTCAATTTTAAGGGCCAAATTCAAAATAATTTTTATTTTAAACCTGATTATACCTGCTCGAGATTTAGTACCAATTTACAATATCCATTCGGGAACGTCCATTAATTACGCAAGGATGATTTTCAACATTTTAGACCCCTCCCCCTTATTGTGAGAATTCGTAAAATTTTTGAGACCCCCCCCCCCCCTTCTTACGTAAGGTATTATATTTCTTACTTAATAATCAACAATATATGAATTATTTGCACTGCAAACAAAAATTCAGAAGATTTCAAAGATTTCCAGTGATTTGAAAGGATTTCAACAGATTTCAAGGCATTTCAAAATATTTCACAGAATTGCAAATTTTTCAGGGAGCTCAACGAGGATTTCAAGGCTTGTTAGGAATTAAAACTGTTTTCGAGCACATTAACGTTTTTAAAATTTAATAAAGTTGTTTCTGAGATGAAAATGTGACTAAATTTCTCGAAAACCGAAAAATGGACTTATGAATCATTATAAGAAAGTCAGTGTAGAAATAAATGTTAAAATATTGAACGAATTGATGAAAGAATAGAAAAACTACAAACGAATGATTTATTTGTTCATTAAATGTGGGATTTCAAATTACATCAAGGGATTTCACAGGATACCACAGATTTTAAAAAAATGAAGAAATTAGAAAAATTCCGGAGGATTTTTAAAATTTTAAGTTGTTTAAAATTATTCCCAGGAATTTCAAGAGATTTACACAATTTCAAGAGATGTCGAAGGACTTCCACGATTGTTAAGGCTTTTAAAATGATTTTACAGTATTTCAAAAAATTTTAAGGTATTTTAACGGAGTCCAAAACATATCAAGACATTTTACAAATTTGAAGGGGACTCGAAGAATTTTGTAGGATTTCCAAAGATTTGAAGGTACTTTGGGAGACTCCAAAGCATTTCAAGACATTTGAAAAATTCCAAGGAATTTCGAAGAATTTGGTAGGATTTTCAAGGATATCAAGGGATTTTGATAGAGAACTAAGTTATAGAGAATAATATTTCAGGAGATTTCTAGCGATCCCAAAGATTTCAAGGGACTCCAAGTGTAATTTTTGGAGAACTTTGGGGAATAAATTAAATTTTTTTTCGAGGGGTTTCTACGCATTTCCACAATATCAAGGGATGTGAAGAAATTAAAAAAATAAAAATTTAGAGAATTATGAAGATTTTAGGTTGTTTAAAAATATTCCAAAGAATTTCAAGAGATTTACAAAATTTTTCGGGATGTCGTAGGACTCCCGCGATTTTCCAGGCCTTTCAAAGGATTTTACAGTATTTCAAAAAATTTTTAATTATTTTAATGGACTCCAAAGCATTTCAAGACATTCAAAAAATTCAAGGAAATTCGAAGAATTTTGTAGGATTTTCAAGGTATTAATGTCCTCTAAGTATTTCAAATATTTTAGGCGATTTGACAAATTTCAAGGGATTTCAACGGATTTCTAGAGAACTTGAGAAAATAAATTGAATCTGTTTCATTTTCAATATAATTTAAATAATTTCTACAGATTTCTAAATAATTCAAAAATTTTGAAGATTTCAAATGAATTCAAAAGAGATTAAAAGATTTTAAGGGTTTTCGACAGATTTTAAGAGATTCTAAAAAAATTGCACGGATTTCAATGAAATTTCAAGCGATTTTAAGGATATCAAGGGAATTCACAGATTTTTTGCTGTGTAAAGTTAAAACCCACTGCAAAGTAGTTTGGTAGGCGCGTTCATTATATATGGTGTATCTTTAATTGTGATCATTTCATGAATACTGTGCTTCCTCATAGAGGATTGTTTTGGTTTGAACGTTACACAAATTGACAAATCTGTATATATCATGATTTTATTTTATTATATGAGCCTGTTAAATACATTAGTCGATTTGTATCATCACAAAGAATGAATTTAGTACTTACAATATTGGTATATTCCCAAATTAAAAAAGTTTTTCTCTTATAAACGTTAAAAAAATTTACAAATCTTATGTACATATCATAAACTCATTCGTCCATGGAGTGCTTTTAAATACATCGATCGATTCATCTTGCTAAAATGAACAAATTTGGTGCTTATTTTGCTGCTATATTCCTAATGTTAACAAAAAAATTTACTTATAAGCGAAAAATTAAAAATTTCAAGAATTCTTAATGATGAGAATTTTTGTGCAGAGATAGCTATTAACATGCTATTGAATTGTATCAACTACATACCATCCCACGTTTGAAAAATTTTAAGTTACAGAGCCTGGAATTGTTGTCAATACTGTGATAAAAATTCTTGAAATTTCGAATTTTTTAAATTCATTTTCTGCCATTCCCACGATCTTTAATGGATAAACCTCAAACTTTTTGATAAAAAAAGATATGTTTCATAAAGACTTACGTATGAATTTTTTTCTTCAATATAATCAAAATTGCAAAAAAATTCACATCTAAAACGATTTTTGAGAAAAATATAAAATCTAAAAAAAAATATTAATTCTCGGTTTCGGCTATAAACTTAATAAATAATAGGCATTATTTAGGACTACAATCTCTACAAATTCATGACCCAACTTCTATATGTTTTCCTGTTAACATAAAAAGAGTGTTGTTGACAAATATAGAGGAAACGAGAAGAATTCGATGAAATTCATGAAAATTGAATGTAAAGTTTTGAAAAATTACAAGTGAACTGGAAAGAATTTGAAAATATTAAAAAAATTAATTGAATTCTTCAAATTTGGAGTGAATTTAGAAAAGTTTAAGGGATCTCGATGAAATTTATTTGAATTCGAGCTGAATCTAAAATAATTTAGTGTAAATCATTTAAAAAATTCAAGAGAATTCAAACAAGAAGTAACTAAAGTGATCTTTTCATTTAAAAAGTGACTATAGTGACTTTATCTTAAAAAAGCGAATTAAAAGTTATTTTGAGAAAAAAAGTGACTGAAAGTGACTTAGTAAATGTATGCCAGCCCTGGACATTCTAAACAATTCAAAATTGAAATTGTTCGTGTCAGTTGTAAAAAACAGGAAATTAAAATACTTGAACTTCTACGATTTAAAACGTCGACTTTCCAGATTAACAAAACTTCAGGATGAAAACGTAAAAAATTAAAGGCGTTAAATTTCAAAAAGTTGGAGAATTTCCAGTTAACGTATGTATAGCTTATCAAAAGGATACAGTTTGAAATTATAGTGTAAAAACTGAGCAAGTTATACATAAGAATTGTTACATTTGGAGCAACTTTAAGTTGAAGTTGCGTCTATACATTGAAGAATAGTAAAACTGTACAATTGTTGATGAAAATTGTTTAAACAATTGACAGTTGTTACCAATTTGCAAATTATCATACCAAAGAATCATTGGAAAGACTTTCTTAGATGATTCCATAGAAAATTGAGCCTATTAATTAACAAATATCCAATTGGTGAATTTTTTCATAACAATTTTTTTAAGTATTTAAGAATTTGTGTCAATTTGTCATCCGGAAAACATTTGTAGTTGATTCTGCAAAAATGATAGAGCACAATGAGTGAAAAAGAGTCAAACATTGAAAAATAGTCAAATTCTGAATTTTTCAATGAAAATTGATTACACGATTGTCGAATAGCATCTATTCTCAATTAGTTGTAACGAAATATTGATTTTTTGTACATTTAACACCGAAACTATGGAGTTCAATGAGCTAAACATTGCCAATCCCAAAAAGTAATAATTTTCATAGAACCGACATTGGCCATGAAAATTGTTTCTCGCCGTCAGTTAGGCTAATTACCCCAACTTTGAAGAATTGAAGCAAACTGAAAATTGACCGCTGGTCTTCGGGCATTGTCGACATTGATCGGTGAATTTTGGAAATTTCAGAATTTTAGTTTCTGACTGAGCATTGTCGACAATGACTTGTTTCCGACATTGACTTAGCTTATCAAATGTAATAAATTGCGTTCATATTGAAAAAAAAAGATAAATGATATATTTTGGAATTAAAAGGGTTCTATAAAATGCATAAATTCTCGAAAACTTATAATAAGAGAAGATAGATTCAATGCTTTCACGATGATTCATTATGATGAAAAGAGGTGTTTCGGGTTTCAATCGTGTGCAAAACTACGAATCTTGCC
>JAUMHM010087212.1:0-10490 GCA_032362435.1 Melikaiella ostensackeni | reverse complement strand
AGGGCAAAATCGTCCAGGATTAGGAATGATTGTTAAGACCTTATTGTCAGAAATTGTTGTTAAGGTGGTATATATACATCTTATATTCAAAACGATTTGGATTCCGGCAAGACAGTAATGTTACAAATTGTTAATTACCGCTACGTGTTTCCTCTAAATTAATATATTGTAATTTCAAACAATAACAGTGGTGCGCCAAGTTACCCGAAGTGGTGTGTAATTTGAAGCAGGTACCGTATTTCAGAAAAACTAACATTAACCTATTTTTTATATTTTTTATTAGAAAATCTTCTTTCACCTACTATAGCCAAGATATCAAGCTACTCAGAGCACATATTTTCATTACTTACGGTTTCATATATTTCTTCTAAATTTAATTGTTCTTTTAGGTGCGCCAACGTATCCTTTTCTCCCGTCACTTTATCATTTTTCTATAATAAATTTAGAAAGAATATTTGTATTCTTCCTCTATACACGGAAAAAATTTGATCGGTAATCGTTACCGAAAGTTGTGGTGAAATTTGGATGTAGTGGCGTTTCGGCAAATTTTCACGTGCAGTACCGAAAAAGGAATTATACAAAAATCTAACGAGCTGCGAAGGGATTTATAACAAATAATAGGTATTTCCCTAAAAGCACAGGAAAAAGTATTTTGCACGGACTGAACTGTTTACCAAACCTCTCGGTACAATGCAAGGTGCAGTTCAAGAGGATGCCTTGAAGATGCAAGGAGAGCTACTGTCACGGACTTGAGAATTTACCAAGCCGTGCGTTACAGAATAAAAAAATTCCCGTTATTAATGTATGTATAAGTTCTACAAATACATCAAACCCTACACAACTAATAATATGCTCCATATACATACAAAGAAATTGTACCGAAACGCCATCATATTCAAATTTCACCACAACTTTCGGTAATGATTACCGAGCAAATTTTCTCCGTGTAAACTTTCGATACTGCATGCTGATTTTAAGGCTCTTGTAGTTCTTGAAAAAAAAGAAAATATTTATGGGATTGATAGATTGATTTAAAACACTCTCTTAATGGCACACCGTTTATTGCAGGTTACTTATACAGAGAGAACCAAGCGTAGACGATAGTAGAAGACTTGGCGATATCCTCTGGGTTGATTACAATTTGGTTCAACGCTCTGACGATGTCTAGAGATGGAAAAACCTTTTTGCTCTGGAAATTTGTGGCAAAAACTTCTACATGGCGCACGGGATAGTTATCTCATATATTTCTGCCTTGAGTCTTCTGCAGTCACCACATGGATGCCATTCACATGATTTGTATTGGGCAAGGTGAATCACTCGTCCCACAACACCGCTCCGACGCGGGTCGCTGATCAATCTCTCTAGCAATCACCCTAGGTGAAGAGCTTCACAGAGCCATCATACATCACGATTCACACATAAACACTTAAACTGACTGATGAACCCATAGGAAGATCCATACTTTTTATCCCAACCACGTGCACTGAGCGAAGCTCTTCACGAGGGCCCATGGGTATCCAAAATCTTTAGTTTCACGTGTCACTCTTCTTCTTATAAACAATTGTCCTCCATACATCTCTATCCTTGCATACATCTTTTGCTTCCTTTACATCCATACATCTTTTCATGCAAGCTCTTGTGTTTTTCCGACTCTTTATATCTTTCCGCTCTAGAGTCTCATTCACATATCCCACCATTCATTCCTCGGTCTACCTATGGTCTTCCTTTACCTGAATACACTTGCTTCGTTAAACGCTCTTTATTTATTCTCTCAACATGACCAAACTATCTCAGCAAATTTCTTTCACTCTTGTCAAACAATATCTTCTTCTACACCACATTCTTTGAGAACCTTCTCCGTACTGACTTTGTCCACTAGCGTTTCACCGCATATATTGCA
Organism: Melikaiella ostensackeni; assembly: GCA_032362435.1. Taxonomy (NCBI): domain Eukaryota; kingdom Metazoa; phylum Arthropoda; class Insecta; order Hymenoptera; family Cynipidae; genus Melikaiella; species Melikaiella ostensackeni. The sequence goes on along the minus strand of JAUMHM010087212.1, from coordinate 8,590 downwards.
CATGAATTGCATGCAAACCACGTTTACTTCACGAATATCATTTTCTTGGTACGTACAGGTCTCGCTACCATACAGCATAGTGGGTTCAAGCACAGAATTATTCATTACAATTTTAGCTTCCTTCATTACATTTATACTGCTAGTAATAGTTCCTGCACTGTCGATAATCTTTCTATCCTCGTTTATAGTCTGGATATCTCTGAATCTATCTTTCTGCCAGCAGTAAATAAACTTCCAAAATCCTCTCTTCGTTGAAGGCAATATTGCATACTGTTTTCTCATCCCTTCTTTCAAACAATAGTAATGAAAATTTGATATTCGATATTATTTGTTAATTTTATAAACAAATTGTATACCGTCAACCGAGGCGAATCGCTACAGTTTTTCACAAACCATGACTTAGACGTGATGTAGGAAATTCCTAAATTGTCTCAAATATTGAATAGCTGTAAATATGAGTTCTTAAAGGTCTCAAGAAAAGACCTTTCGCAATTCATTGTAAAAAAAACTTGTTAATAAATATACTAAGGTAATATGTAGTTGTAGCGATTCACCCCGCGATGGGGCGAATCGCTACACTTAACGGCCTTCGAAATCTTCGGGAAATCCGAAACGTAAAACTGAGTCGAAACGGAGAAGCCATTTTGTCTACTTTTTTGCATACATAATCTGAAGAGTAACAAGATTTGCGGAACAGGCCGTTTTTCGGAAATAATTCTATTTCTTATGTAATAATCGAAATAAAAATGCGCTTTAATTAGCAGCACCACGACGACACTGGTCGCGACAGTATTGGGGTGTACTACTATTTATCTAAAAGAGGACTAGGTAAAACAGTTTTCTTGGTTTCATAACTTATCATGTCTTACCGGTCGTGTCGGAGTCAGTGGGAACAAGATTTTGGCAAAACGATAAACTACCATGTTTACTTACAATGGACTCCGATTAGATGGTACCGACCTCGTCAAGATTTTTGTAGGATTCAATGAGAGAGAACCCACTGTGTCTACCCCTCTCACCCCTTGCACCCCGCATAGCCAAATCTGCAGCGAAGCGACACCCACGACTTGACTTTCGGCAGAGGCTGATTCATTCACAAAAGATTAACGCCAAATCAACGTAACTGTACAATTTTCGGCAAACTTAGTGGTAAAGTAGTAGCCTGTAGTAAAGGACAATTTACAAGCTCTATATAAATAGGCATTTTTTATTATGTTTCACATAGAATGTATCTAAAAAAAATGTCTTCAGGCCTAATGCATTTCACATAAGGCTGGAAGTGAGAAGGCACGTCGTGTTTTCCAAGATTATGACAAAGCATAGTTACATGTGCGTGTATCCTACACTAAAGCTAGTACAAAACTGTACTATTCTATCGTAGTTAAAAGAAGAAAAATTCAATAATTAAAGAGAAATCAAATTTTTTATTGAATATTAATATTAACCCTGTAAAAGTGAATAAAAATATCTTTGTTTCGAACAAAGTATGAAAAAACATAATAATAAGGAAAGAAACAAGAATTAGCTATAACGTATAAACATAACCCACAATAATTTTCATATTTCTAAGTTATTGTTTACTACATAGCTCTTATAAGTATTCAAAAATCACTGTACATATATTTTTGTAACAATATATATCAATGTAAAACGTTTTTCAAATTTATTTATAATTTATTTCGGTTGTAGCAATTTGCCCCGGAATCGTCGGATTTAGGTTATTAGTGAATAACTCAAAAACAAAGCCTAAGAAAAACTGATCAGCAAGGATTTAATTCCTCTTCGGGAGGACTTTAATTGCACATAGTTTCTTTATTTTGGAATTCCTTATTTAAGAGATACATAGGGAAATTTGGGTAGTCTAACTTTTGATCGATGCGAGATGTTGACATTTTTAGCACTATTAGTTTTTTACAAATCAATATGTATTAATTTATTTACATAGTTGATGAAGTAGAGACATTTCATGATCTATTGAGCCCAAGATCAATTTAAAAATATAATTATAGAGCCTGTGACGATTTTGTAAAAATTGTTGTAGCGATTCGCCCCGGTTGACGGTAAACAATCACCAAGTGTGGATATTCAAAATCAACGAGAAATAATTTTTTCTCTCAAATTTTCGTTAAATGATGTTATCAATTGGCAGATGAAATTTTTTGTTATTGACTTTAAATGTCCACAAGGGGAATTTTTTATAAAATTAATAAATAATATCGGAAGACGTATTTTTATGATCAATTATCACTTTGTCGCTTAAAGTAAATAATTTCAATGCTGAAATATCATTTAAAAGTAAACAATCCATAATATTGAGTTTTTCTTGATAGAATTTGTTTAAAAAAATTATCATCACAAGTCAATAATTTTTTTTATTTCAGGCATCCCTAACTATCAAGGTCAAGCCATCCTGAACGTAGGAAAAATGTTTCCAAGAAGATAAAACAAATGTTGCAGGTTCTGTCGCTTGTGAGTCGTGACACTGACAGCGCAGTGCACGGTCTCACTGAAATTACGATATCGCGGGAACCAGAAGAGTCTTCATGATTTTTTTTTCAATGAAAGCTCATTTCATAAGGAATCTTTTTGTCTATCTCCAAAAAAATAAAGAGTAAGAATTTCGCTGAAAATTGAATCAATTTTTTTTTTACTTTTTTCGGGCAAAATTTGGAAAATTCATTTGAAAAGACAAGAGGGGTTCAAGACTAGTGAGTTTGATGGAGGAAAATGAGTTCCTACAATTTAATGATAGGTCGTGAAGTGACAACCCAGCAAGATTCACATTTGTTAATTCTGGACGAAAAAGGATGAACAATTTGATCTGATGTGATAATGAAGCACTAACTCAACATGATCTCTAACTGCTTCTATAAAAACTTGCCGCGAAATTGGTTACTTTACCTTTGAAACTTCATTCAATATAATATTGCATAATGAATACATTCCAGTGGACTGGACCAAATCCCTAACACACAAGCTTTACAAAAAACGCGACCCTGCTAATCCTAAAAATTATCATCAAATTGCTCTTTTAAATTCGCTTTTAAGATTTTCTACTGAAATCTTACTCTCTACGTTCGAAAAATGGTAATAGATATTTCAATTAACCCTCTGGTCTACACTATTTTTCGTCGCCACGTTGAAGTACACCCGAAAGCTTTTTTAGTTTAAGCACGAGCTTGAAGAAAAAAGAGGTTGGATTTTGCAATTTGTAATTGTCATAAAAATCCACTTTTCCATCAGAAAAAAAATTTAAAACGAACGCCTTACTTATTTGGAAGTTTTTTGGCTTTCGCATTTTGCCTTGAAAACTTTTTTAAAAATCCTGCAGGAGATCTTCACATTTATCGACCATTGTGAATAAAGAGAAATTTCCACATATTGAGCTTAAGTTTCAATTTGTTCTAATCTTTTTAATTTTTGCGAATATGTGCTAAAATTCCTATCGCACTGGCAATAGGAATCAGTGAAGTAACTATCGGTGTTCTATGTGTTCTATAGAACACGGGCCCCCAAGCCAAGTGCTCCGGATCACAAAAATGTATGAGAAAGAGCAAATGGCGGTATATGAAAAAATCTATCATTTATTGTCATTGTGATTTTTGAATGAGCCATCACTAACGAGTCTGTGGTATTTAAATAAGCCGCCACTGACTAGTCTGACATCCCTTGATCGTCACTTAATCTTTTTTGTCGCTGTGAATAATCTAGAGAATATCAATCGAATATCGAATGCAAAAGCTCGAAAAAAAATTTCTGAAGACCATTAAACGTATGTGATTGTTCATTAAAAATAAATCTATTTTCACCCTTAAAAATGATGTATTTCAGTAAGGGTGGGGGGAGCCTTTTTTCTCCAAACAAAAGTTTCCTAAACGTAGTTACGCTTCTGATAGGAAAGTCCTCGAACTAGAATCACATATTCTATTTCACTTTGCAAATAAATTGCCAATAAAACAAAAAAATAAAACACTGTGTTATTTTTTATTTTGTACGGGTCATGAACCTGAAAAGAGAGTTATGCTGTTGAATTTGTCTTTATCAAATTCTTTTAAAATCGTGTATTGAATAAAACTGCAAACAGTGTTTGCACCCTTTTTCACAATTCCCTCAAGAAGGGGGAACATATAGCTCTTGTTCGTAATAGGTACATGTGCATTAAATAAAAAAAAGCGATACTAAATGTAGGTAAAACTGTGCGGACACGGGTAATTCATGTAATGGCAAATTCTGTGCAAGGTCTAATTCACAGCATAGACTGCTATATCTAGATAATAATTGTTTCTCTAATTTCAAATAAATGTCAGCATTTTTCTTGTTATTAATTGCTTCTTCGTTTACCTCTCCTTCTGGCTTATTTTTATAGTAAGTGTTGCACACGCCAGTTCTAGATAATTAAAATAATTACAATAAGCAGTTTTACTTAACGTGAATTCAGCCCCTATGTTTTCTGAATAATATTCTCCGAACAATTTGTAAAGTTCTATAAGTCAATGAAGAATTTTCAAAATATTTCAGATCACTGGAATTTCGTTTGTAATGTGAACTGCGATGTGGGATTGATTTACAATGCGCTTTAATGATGCTCTTTCAATCTTCTGTTAACTTGACACGACTTTCGCGTCCTCCGCCTGCCAAATTTTTTAAAGGCTGCCTATTTAAAATCTTTTTTTAAACATTTTCAACTCTTCTTTTGCTTAAACACAGGGAAGTACAAAAAAATTCTTTGAAAACTAAAACATTTTTTTCGTTATTAGGAAATAAGTCAATCCAATGAATTAACCGTCCTACTGTTTCACCTGCATTCGTTTCGATAGGATAATTGCATTTTAACATTCCGCTGAGAAACAAATTTTGTTCATTATACTTCCCGAGATCCCAAAGGTTTCTATGTACTTTTTCGTGTTGAGGATTTGAAATTTGTTTGATAAAACAAAGCGCTTAAAAGTTGAAATTCATGATTTTTACAGAGTCTCAAAAAAAATTAACAACTTTTTTCTTTATCAAAATATTTACGTTTTTATTTTTTGAATAGTTTCAGGAGACTTGAACAGGTAATTCAGTATTAATAAAATCGAAAAATTCTGAAAATTGGCTAAGTTAGCGCGAGTTGAAGGGAAAAAAGTTTGAGATTTTTTGTATTATGAAGCTAACAGGGTCATAAGCTGCTTGCTTGGATAGCCCAAGCCTTGAAAAAGTAGTACCATGGTAAACAAATAACGGCACAGATTCTATTGGAGTACCATCATATTTCAGGCCCAGGTGTTCATCGCTAATTCTGCCTTTCTCAAAGATAGTATATTTTATTTTTACTTTGTTAATAGTAAGCTTATTGACTGCATAATATCGCATCAATTTCAGTGTCAGTCAAAATAATTAAATCATCCGTATATATCAGAAGGATAATGTCAGTTTCGCTGAGTATTGTAAGTTCAACCAAACCCTTTCATCTGAAAAAGATCTCTATGTCAGATGTTAAAAGATTGAAAATCATTTGACTCAATGCTTCTCTGTGTATAACTCCTTCAGTAACGGGTATTTCCTCTGAGAGTCCGCCCCCACCTTCACACGGGTTGAAGCTCTCTCATAGAGACTTTGTAGGATTCTGATGATCTTGGAGCTTACTCTAGGGTCGTAAAGTTTCACCGAAATAAGAACAAAAGTGATTAACAGACGGAAAAAGAAAAAGAGAAACCGGCAATCATAGCATGCAAATTCCTGTTCTTTGTTTGTAAATATATTTTTGAGATAACAGCTAGAGTAAAAATATTGTCAATACACCCTCAACCACGACTGAAACCCAATTGAGCTTCCGAAATTAACCTTCTGGTCTACACCTGGATCACTAGTGACCCGAGCGATACTCATAATTAGCTTTTCCGCTGAGGGACCGCTTCGTTGGAGGAAAGCGCTGTGCTGAAAATTAGGAGAAAAATAGGACCTACGTGCTTGGTATAGTGACGTCTTTAGTTGGGCCTTGGCTTTCGAGTGACGCGCACGAAACTGCTTTTTCGGGTCACCTATGACCCAGGTGCAGAAAGTGAGTTGAAATTTCCATGCAAAAGTTGTGAAGTATTCATTGATTTAAAATAGTGTTATGCGACGAAATAAAGGTGTTTTAGTGAAAACAAAAAATATTCATATAAAATTGTGGTGGGAAGGCGCTGTGAAACAGGTAAGTCTTTTATTGCGCCATTATTGTATGACTGAAGCTTTCGACATGTGATAAACAAAAAAAATATTATCGTAAACATTAGTATTTTCGAATAATTTTGTGTTGTTCGTTATGTTCAGAATGGCCGCCAGAGATGTAGATGATGTTCTGCATTTATTGGAGGAAAAGGAGAGTGAGGAAAATGACGCTACCTCAGAAGAAGAGGACGCACTGTGTTAACTGTTTTAAAAATTAGTTTTATCTTAATAGTTTTCAAGGTTTTATATTTTAACTATTATTTTTTCAAGCTTCATAGAATTTGTACTCAATAAATACATATAAATTTTATGAGAAAATTCGTTTGTCTCGTTCTTTTTACCATTTGCGTTTAATAAAATATCTTTTATCTTGCAATTTTTTCACGCATTGTACTTCCTTACCTTATACTTCAAACTTTCTATCACACTTATTATATGTTTTTACTCAAAGTATAAAAAAAATATCAGCCCAAAATATAATTTTTGACATTTTCGTCAAAGTCCACATTCATACTCCAAAATAAATATACTTTTTGAACAGCTCATAAAAACCGTGTATATAGTCTTGTAGAGTGAAGTCTCCAGATCACGAAACATAATGGGTTTTTTCAATTGCATGAAAAATTACAGAAGTATCGTTAAAAAACCAAAAAGAGTCATTTCACGCGTCTTCTTGTTTTCTTTTTCTAATAAATTCTTCCAGGGTGCACATATCATGTTCTAACTTGAATATTCTATTAGTGGAGATTATGACGATTTAAATTCACTATATATAATACAAAAACAACAAACTTGAACCATCTTTATGGTATATAGAATTAAACTTCCTGGGTCACTGGTCACTGGTTAGGTAGGAATATGTCTTCGTGTGGACAATTTTTATTCGAGTGTGTGTCACTTGATTCTTTCGATCCTCCAAAAGGAACTGATTTTTTCAAACATGTCCTTTCTAATCAGATGCAGTTTGGTGGTTATGCTATTCTTTCATTGTTCATTCCATAGGGCTTTGATAGCATTACAGATCTATATTTTAAGGTTCTTGTAGTACACAGACACAGGAACTTCTGGCTCTGGAAGAAAACAGGCAGATTTGGCTAGAGAATCAACATAGTCATTTTTTTCAATACCCATGTGAGATGAAATCCAAACCAGAATAATTTTGTTTCCTCGTTTTCTAAGGTTGTGGAAAGTCTCTTGTTATTCTTGGGTGATGTGATCAAATTTACTTGTATTTCTAGTTACCTCAATAGTAGACAAATAATCACTGAGGATAACGAAACGGGAATTATTACTTCTGTCTATAAATTTTATGGCCTGTTCGACGGATGTCAGTAAAGCATTTTTGTACTTTATAGAGTCCGTTTTGTTTTTAGGAAATTCACGAAGGTCAGTCAATCTCAGGAAGTTCAAAATTAATCACTTGAAGGTATGTGTTTATTCGGATGTATAAAGGCTCTGGAGCTCTGGGATGTTCATTGTAGACGTCCTCATAGTGTCCAAGAAAGAGATTTTTGTACGCAGGATTCAAGGGAGTTGAGGCTATTGCAGTAGCATAGTTCAGACTCAGTTGCATTCTTCTGTACTTCAATGGTGATTCGCCAGCTTCGGAGAGGATACTACTAGTCAGACTTGAGAAAAAGGCTCCCATAGCAATTCTTATACCAGCGTTGTGTATGAGAGAGATCATGTCTAAGGCGTTTGGATTGGCTGAGTTATAGATAATAGAGCCATAGTCTAGTTTGGATCTAACAACGGCCTTGTAGGTATTGACCAATAGTTCTTGGTCAGCTCTCCAGTTTATTTTAGTGAGGGTTTTGATACTGCTAAGTCTTCTATTACAATCTGATTTCAGGTGTTTGAGGTGGGGGATCCAGTTAAGCTTACTGTCAAAAAAAGCCCTATAATTCTTATTGTATCTACTATTTCCAGCTCTTGGTTTTCCAGATATAAAGTGTGAGCCTGATCACAGGATTTTTTTCTAGATAATAAAACGCACTGAGTTTTGGTTTTGGAAAACTTGAAACCAGTTTTTCTTGCTCATTCTTGAAGATTATTGGGACAGCTCTGGATCATTTCTTGTGTGATAGGGAGACCTTTTTCACTGCAATAGATTGTGAGATCATCAGCGAAGGCATTTTTTTTTAATTGGTCGAGGAATACATTTGGTGATGTCATTGCAATAGGATGAATAGATGCATGTTTCACATTCCTTCATATTGTCTTAGCTCTCTATACTTATGGATCTTTGTTACATAGGTTGCCTGCAAGTTTCGGTTAAGTGGACAAGCAATGTCGATTATATAGGTTTTTCCACCTTCTTCCTCACGCATCACTATGTCGGGTCGATTGGCTTGGATATAATGATCCGTCTGGATAGTAACATCCCAGTATAAGATGT
>JAUMHM010087211.1:0-10491 GCA_032362435.1 Melikaiella ostensackeni | reverse complement strand
TAATTATTGAATCCTAATACAGTAAATCTCAGATATATTTTTTATCTGAAGTTGGATAAAAACGCTGCAAATAATTGATAACTACAATTATCCGACGTCGGATAAATTTTATCTGGAGGCGGATACACAACCACATTCACGACTTTACATGTAGTTGTCAATTGTTTGCAGCGTTTTTATCCAACTTCAGATAAAAAATATTTCTGGGATTTACTGTGAAACAATTCTCATTAATATTATTGTTAAATTTAAAACAATTCCGGAATTATAATCATATTTTTGTTTGCTAGTAAGAAAATCACTTCGTGTCAATTCGTAAATTTAAAATTGGCCGTTAAGTACTAAAATAATTATTAAGACTTTAAAAAAGGTACGACTAAAAAGCTTTCAGTAATTTTTTCAGGGTGGTAATTTTTATCATCGGAAGAAATTCGCGATCATTTCCCGGTTCACCAAAATTTTTCTCAGTCATTGAAATTAAAAAATTCAAACTGTGAAAGATTAAGGTTTTTTCATTTGAAGTAATCAAAACTATACTATAAATTGAAACAATTAAAACTGAACTCTTCGGAATTTCAAACTTTTCGAATTACAGCTTAAAAAATTTGTCATTCAAAAAGTTTTAATTCAATCGATTCATAAATGAGCCAATTATAAAATAGAAACTAAATTTTTCCTGGTAATTTAATCAGCAACTAAAAGTGCTTCAAGCATACTGTAATAGCGGAATAGAATAAATTTTTCAACAGTATGAAAACCATATTTTAGAATTTGTAAATATATCTCTTTATTTGAAATTCTGCACATCAAATCAAAATTAAATATTATTATATTGATACAATTAATAATGTAACAATATAATAATTAAAATTAATAAAATTATATTAGTTTCATTAATAGTATTTTTATTGAAATAAAAATTAAACCTACACTACCGGCGAAAATAATCTAAAAGCCTGTTTTTTGAGCTGTGGCTAAAGTTCCTTAATTTCTATAATATTAACACGACAATTTTTTCTCATAATAATACGAAATATAATAAAATTCTGCGTTTATTAGGCCCAAATTAAAGGCAAAATATCAATTTTATAAAAACATATTGCAAAAACGTAAAATTTCAATGTTTTCGAAAAATTAGAACAATTATAGAAATAACTAACATTTTTTATTGTTCTTGGGATCATCAGAATTTTTCCCCTAGATTTTGCCCTAGGGTCAAACCTGGTGAGAAAAAGTAAAATTTCAAAAATGTGCAAACACTTACGAAAATTTTTAAAAAGTCATTATTAAAAATATTTTAATAAATTTTAGTAATGTTTATAAAAACACTATTGTTTTGAATTTTTTAAAATCTGTGAAAAATCTGTGAAAAATTTTTAGAATCTGTGAAAAAATTCTAAAAATGTAATAAACCCAAGAGCAAGAACTTTGAAAAATTTTATTCATGTATTTCCAGAGTTATTCCAATTTTTCTAAAACATCTAAATTTGACGTTTTTCTGCAATATCTGTTTATTAAATTGACATTTTTCCTTCAACTTGGGCTTATTAGACGCAGTACTTTCTTGCCTTTCATGTTACTTTAAGTAAAAACATTTTTGTGCTAATATTATAAAAATTAAGGGACTTTAATTTCTTTATCAATGTATTAAATTTCTTTTTCGTTAATCTCTACAATATTTTAGCGTTTTCCAGTATAAGTTTGAAGCTTTTTATTGAAAATTAAACAAAATTACTGTCCACGTAAAAATTCCCGGTCATTTCTCGGTTTTCCGGTCCAGTGGCCACCCTGTTTTTTTTCAAAATTCCATGACTTTTCCAGGTTTTCCATACATTTTTTAAAAATGTCATGATTTTTCCAGGTCTTCCGGAACTTTTAGTAATCCTGACTTCTACTACTAAGTCAGTCTGATTCTACTAATTGAATTACAGTAGTAGTTTAATTTCTACTAATTCATATTTGGTAATCAAATGGTAACTATAGAAATTAGTAGAAAATTAAGTACAACTAATTGAATTAGTAGAATTTGAATATGAAATTGACTACGAAAACTACCAATTATTATAGTAGAAATGCTTACTAAATCAACAGATAAACGATTTTGCACTATTTCAATTACACAGTAGTTTTCAACTAATATTTAGAGAGCGGCAAACTATGAATGGAATTCCACACAAAAAAAAAGTAGCATCGAATCAAGAAAATATTGATACGAATACGGACGATACAATACTATCTTGATCAAAGAAAATTTGTCATGTTTCAATAAAATGTACTTTAATAAAGAAACTTGATTTGGTTCAATCAAGTACATTTTCTTGAGATTTTATCTGTCGAAATTTCATGCCCTAAATGTAAAATTATTCAATTTTGAAGGCTCAAATTTAAAAAGTATAATAGTTGACAGCCTTCTATCTTAAATTATAAAATACTTTTTATTTGGTATTACACAAAACCTAGCGCTACTTGGCATTACTTATTTATAAAAAGAAGTAAAATCGGTTTTCCAGCATAAGATTTCAATTTTTTTATCCACATCGTTTTTATTTTTATGAGCCTCAGAATGGAAGTAGTAATAATTTTTTTGGATCGGTTCACTATTGATGTTTACCCTACATTATTAAATTTTTAAGTCCTATATATAGGCCATATTGCGAAACATATGTTTTTCGAACCATATACTTTTTCTGACATAAGAAGAGACTAGAGCGAAAGATCGATCCGATATCTCACCACCTTCGCTTCCGGTTGTATAACCATCTACGCTTATAGTTGGTGATTAATATCTTATGAGGTGCAAAAGATATAACTTGTGGGTTAGCATTTTCTGGAAAATTATTGGTTGAATGACCTAGAGGAAAGGCTATATAATTTATAAAACAGCAGGCTTCGAACTGTTCTGTGTGGCACTAAAAGAAAAACTGAAAAACTATAACAATGGCCTTTTGTTGTTAAAAAGTAGACCAAACTATGAATAAGTAGCAAAAAACAGAATAGTTGCCGTTACCGTTAGTGGAAAAAAGTAACGCGTTACCTTGACGTTACATTTTTTGATTAAACTTTTAATACACGATTTTAAATGATCACAAGCTATAGACAGTTCTTTTTTTTTCAAATGAAAGTGTATTAAAAATTAACAATTGACCGAATTTATGTGATTTCCTGTCTGACTGTCTGACCCTGGTGATATCATGGAATTCTTTGGGGCTAAAATATATTGTTTGTTGAAGTAAGATATGAAACACATATTTTTTTATATTTTTACCTAAACATTTTTTTCGCAAACTTAGGGCTACTTGAATATTTAAGTGAATGATGTAAAAATTAACGAAAATTTTCTTTAAAATGTTTTATCTTGAGAATAAATTGATATAATTTAATTTTCTTTGTACGCCATTTTAGTAATTTTTGTAATTTTTCAAGTTTCTTCAAGGGATTTGAAAGAGTGTAGATTGCACTACAAGCTGCCGCAAAGAAAATTTAATTATATTTCATATTATATTTCAATTCATGTAAAATAATCAAGAATTCTGAAACAATTTTTTTCAATTTGCGTATTTTTGTCCATTTATTTGCAAAAAAATGAAATGTCTGTTCTCTTATTCCTTTTGTGAGCATTGATCAAACGATCAAAAATCGTTTTAGGTTTGAAAAAAAAAAATTTATTTAATCGTTTTCTCGATTTGGCAATTTTTATTGATTTGCACGTATCATCTATTCGCCTAAGCCTTGTAAACATTGTTTTTTTTTAATTCAAATAAGAAAAAAAAAGAAATATTGGATTCAAAAAATGATGATTTTTAACGAAAAATATCTTTTTCAGTTTTTGAATGTAATATTGTCCTTATTTTAGAAAAATTTCAATGTAAAAAATATCAATGCTGATAGGAAGCAGAAGATATATTCGCAGATTTTTAAATATATAAAGTTGTTTTCATCTTGTCTAAAAGAACGTTTACACACTATCATAATTTTGTAGTACAAGATTCGTTTTTTTTTCACTTCACGCCCCTTATCATGGGAAGAAATTTTTTTGGTTGTTAGTTCAATATATATATATATAAAGATATACTGTTATAAAGAAAATATTTCTTCTAATTGGTTATCATGACGTAATGAAGTACAAATACCATTAACAAATTTCATAACGTAACACATTAATATACGTTACTTTACATTAACGTTAGCAGAAAATTCTAACGCGTTAACGCCACCGTTACTTTTCAAAGTAAGTAAGGCGTTACCGTTAATAAAAAATGTAACTTCCTGGTAATGCATTACTGTTAAAAACTGCTAAATAGAAAGAGATATTACTTTTGCAAGGAGGATTTACAGCTTTTACCAACAGTATACTATCAGAAACTTTGAAATTAGTCTTTCAAAATAAATCTCACTACAACTATACAAGAAATTGCAAGGTAAGATTTCAACCAAATATTTGGATTTCTTATTTTTTAATTTTTAAATTGACATGTATTTCTGTCGTTCGTGTACAGGAATAACAGGGTGGCCACTTTCATAGCCGGAAAAAGTTTCCGGACATTTCCCGACTTTTTCCCGGTTCACAAACATTTTTCGCGATCACTGAAATTAAAAAGTTCAAACTGTTAAAGCTGAAGACTTTTTCATTTGAAGTAATCAAAACTAAACTACAAATTAAAGCAGCCAAAACTGAATTCTTCTGAATTTTCAACTTTCTAAACTAAAGTTTAAAAAATATTTCGTTCGAAAACTTCCAATTCAATCGTTTAATGATGAGCAAATTACAAAATGGAAACCTAATTTCAACAGGTTTAATTTTAGGGGCTCCAAAACAAACATTATTTTGAAATGAAACATTCAAAATTATTAAGTATTAATTTAGATAGATCCGAAACCCTAAAACTTAAATATACACTACTGGCGGAAATTATCTACACGCCTGTTTTTTGAGCTGTTACTAAAGTTCATAATTTTTATAATATTAACACGAACATTTTTCTCATGATAATACTAAAGGTAATAAAATTCTGCGTTTGATAGGCACAAGTTAAAGGCAAAATGTCCATTTTATAAAAAGATATTGCAAAAAAACGTCAAATTTCGATGTTTTTGAAAAACTGGAATAACTATAGAAATAATTAACATTTTTTTGATGTTCTTGGGCTCACTTGGTACAAAAAAGTCGCAAATTTTAATAAATTTCAGTAATATTTATGAAAATACTATGGTTTTGAATTTTTTTAAATCATGTGGTGAGTTCAATCATTATTTGAAATTTTGCGACTTTTTTGCACATACTTTAACCCTAAAGTATAATTAAGGAAAATAATTCTAAAAATATCTTAATCATTTATCAAAATGAGCCCAAGAACTTTGAAAAATATTAATTACTTCCAGAGTAATATCAGTTTTTCTAAAATATCGAAATTTGAAGTTTTTTTGCAATATATATATAAATAATATATATATATATAATAATAATATTTTATATATATATATATATATATATAAATTCGTCTCAACATTATAAAAAGTAAGGCACTTTACATTTTTTATGAATTTATTAAATTTATTTTTTGATAATTCATTTTCCAGTATAAGTTTAACGTTTCTTATTAAAAATTGAACAAAATTCCCGGTTCACGTAAACATTCCTGCTTTTTTTCCGGTCGTAAAAATTCCCGGTTTCTCGATCCAGTGGCTACCCTGAATAAGTATTTGCCAAAAAAAGATTCTTCTTAGGGAAAATATAAAAGTGAATAACAGTTTTTTGAAATTCTTAAGAAAATGAAAATTAGTGATTTTGTTATTAAATATTCATTATTATTATTATAATTATTATTATTTATTATTTTACAAGTAAAGCATCCAAATACAGACTTCACACTCTTTCCTCTATTCCCCTTTCTTAAAAAATTTCTCTTTTTTCCCCCTGTTTTCCAGAAACTTCCGCTATTTCCCTTTTTTCGCTTTTTCGCTTAAATGCGAACTGAATTAATAGAACCCAATAAGAAAATCCAACTACTTTTCGTTGAAAGTTAATTCTTTTTAATTGAAACTTAGTTAAAATACTTTGTTTAAAATTCATTTTATTTGTTTAGGATTCAACTATTTTGTTCAAAATTCGCTCTTTTTGAGGTTGAAAATTAATTTTTTTAACTGAAAATTTAACTATTTCATTTTTAGTTGAGGATTGATCGTTGTTAGCTGAAAATTCAACTACATATTTGGTTGAAAATTTATGCATTTTGCTGAGGATTCATGTTTTTTGGTAAAAAATTTATTTTCTTGATTGAAAATACAACTACTTGGTTGAAAGTTGAACTACTTTGTTAAAAATTCATTTTATTAGCTGATGATCCATCTGTTTGGTTAAAAATTCAACTATTTTGTTGAAAATTCATTTTTTTGTTTTGTTGAAAATCAATTCTTTGAACTCCAAATTTAACTATTTCATTTTTTATTGAAAATTGATCGTTTTTAGTTTAAAATTCAACTATATGGTTGAAAATTCTTCATTTTGGGTAGAACATTCCATTATTTTGGGTAGAAAATTCAACTTTTTGGTTCAAAATTCATATTTTCGGGTAGAAAATTCAACTGCTTTCTAGAGAATTCGCCTTTTTGGCTAAAAAATTCAACAATTTGATTGACATTTTTTTTCTCTCTTGAATGAAAAATCTTTCTCGGTTAAAAATTCACCTCTTTAAGTAGAAATTTTACCTGTATTAGTTAAAAGTGCAACTGTTTGATTGAAAATTAATCTGTTTTGCTTGACGCTTCAACTATTTTGTGAAAATTCGTCTTTTTTGGTTGAAATATCAACTATTACATTTCTCGTTGAAATTGATCTTTTTTGGTTTAATTCTACTGTTTTTAATTTAACATTACAATCTTTTTTTGGTTGAAATATCCACTCTTATATTTTTCGTTGAGAATTAATGCTTTTTTATTGAAAATTCAACTATTTTGTTAAAAAGTCATCTTTTTTGGGTAGAAAGTTTGACTGTTTTGTTGAAAATTCGTCTTTTTTTATAGAAAATACGTTCTTTGGATTGAAAATTCAACTGTCTTCTGAAAAATTCGTCTTCGTGGCTTGAAAATTCAACTATTTGGTTCAAAATACAACTGTTTTTGGTTGAAGTTTAGTCTATTTTGTTTAAGAATTCGACCAATTGGTTGAAAATTCATCTCTGTAGGTTGAAAATTCAACGATTTTGTTAGAAAGTCATCTTTTTTCAAAAATTCATCTTTCTGACAGAAAAGTTCTGGGCTGAAAATTTATCGTTGGTTGAAGATTCAAATGTCTTCTAAAAAATTCGTCTCTGTTTCGAAGATTTAACTATTTGCTGAAAAAATGCAACTGTTTCGATAAAAATTCCTCACTTTTGCTTGAAGGTTTAACAATGTTGGTTGTGAATGCAATAGCTTGGTCTGAAATTAATTTCTTTGTTTGATGAAAATTCAACTATTGTGTTGACAATGTAATATTCTTCGACTTGAATTATTAAGCATTTCATATTGAATTCAATATGGTATCTACACATTAATTTTATTTAAGAGAATTTATTCCCCTATCATTCCCCTATTTTCGTGAAAAATCACCCTATTTCCTTCGTTTTGAGGGCGATTTGGGCTGTGAAGTCTGTTAAAATATTATATTTGTATGTTGCTTTCTCATAGAGGGTGGTCTAATGATCTAAATTTTTAAATCTACTTTTTTGACATACATATTTTGATATAATTCGACTCTAGTAACACGAAAATGTATTTTTTTTTTAATGTCCATATGTGTGTCTGTGTAACTTTTTTCTGTTCACCATATCTAGAAAAGTAAAAGAACTATACAACTGTGAAAGAAATTTCAAGGTAAGATTTCAACGAAATATTTGGATTTCTTATTGTTAAATTTTTAAATTGATATGTATTTGTGTCTGGATTTCTGTCATATACAGGAGTTCGAGTCCGTATTTGATGGGAATTGTTTCTTCTTCGATTGAGCGACCTAAGAGCTTTCATTATTAAAAACACTGCCTGAACATTCTCTAGCGAAACGAGTTTAAGCAATCAAAAGTTTCAGTAGATGAGTAAGGCCGGTTCAAATCCTAAATTCCTACCTTACCGAGACCGAGAACGTTCCACAGCTGTAATGGTTCGTGTCCGCACTAAGCTTGTAGATTGTTCTTGATGACGTCATTAAATTTTATCGCGCGATTTTGTGAAACGAGTTTCCACAAACAACTACAAGGTTATTTATTATCTCAATTAAGCAATTCAAGGTTATATTTTGATTTGTCCTTGTATTTTCTACTGCGTAATATAATTTATATGTCAAAAAACAACGACGATAGTAACTGAGTATTATCTATAAGGGAGCAATAAATCATCCTTGTTCTCTTCATATAAACTATATCACATAGTAGAAAATACAAGGACAAATCAAAATATAACCTTGAAATGGTTAATTGAGATAATAAATAACCTCGAAGTTGTTAGACGTCATCAAGAAAATTCTAAAAGCTTAGCGTGGATACGAACCACGATAGCTGTGAAACGTTCTCGATGTCGGTAAGGTAGGAACTGAGAATGATAAATCCCCTTATTCATCTACTAATTTTATTTTTTCGAAACTAAATATCTATACCGCATCTACGAAGTTGGCTCAGTATAAGAATCCAATTTTTTATTTCCGATGTTCTTTTTCTTTTTTTTATCTTTAAACAGACCTCGGAGCGAATAGAATCTCGAAATAAAAGTCGCTTTAGTATCGCTAATAGTAATACATTTATTTCTATACAAGTTTCATATGAAGTATTCCACTTTGTAACATTTTTGTTCCATAAAGAGGAAAATTTAGCCAGTGGGGTAACCAGAAACGTGGAGGCCTCCCTGCAAAATTCTTTAGAAAGCCCCTTTGACAAAATAAAACAGTTCATATAATACAAAATATTTTCATATTTTAAGGAACAGGCCGAGTTATAAATTGCTTAGTAGTGCTTAGTCAAGAAAATTTTAAAATAAAATCTTACAGGTCATCCACATTTTACATCAGCTGTTTTTCTGAAATCATCAACCGCCCCAGCCCCATGTAAAATACCGTAAGATTTGCTCTGACCCCCTCCCCCAAAATCTTACTAAGATTTTATAAACTTAGGGAACGAACAAACATATAAATTCTGTTGATTAAATAAACGTAGAACCTTAATGAAATTAGTTTTCGAAGAAAAAATTTTCAGTTTTCTAACATAATATTTTTCAAAGTATTCAAAATGAACTTTAATGCTTATTTGAACTACTATTCTTTAGTCGACGAAATATCAAATTTCCTATTTATTTATCACGGGCTTCACAGTCTTTCCCCTATTCCCCTCTATGCCTCTTTCTCACGTTTTTAACTCAAATGCGAACTGAATTAATAGAACCAAATAAGAAAATCCAACTATTTTTGGTAAAAAATTCATTTTTGTGGGTGAAGATTCATTACTGGAGTTGAAAATTTATGCATTTTGTTGAAAATTCGCCCTTTTTGGTTGAAAGTTAATCTTCTTGGTTGAAAATTCATTCCTTAATTGAAAATCAAGTGCATGGTTCAAAATTAATCGGTTTTACTTGTGGATTCAACTATTTTGTTGAGAATTCGTCTTTTTCGGTTGAATTCAGCTGTTTTATAGAAAATTCATCTTTTTGGCTTGAAAATTCAACAATTTGGTACAAAATAAAACTATTTGGTTGAAAATTAACTTTTTTGTTGAAAATTCACGTTGTTGCTTGAAAATTGAACTATTTTGGAAGAAAAATCAGCTATCTGGTTAAAACTTAAACTATTTCTTTCAAAATTGAACTGTTTGGTAGAAAATTTACTTTTTTTTTAAAAATCATACTTTTGGGTTGAATATTAAACTGTTTTGTAGATAATTCGCCTGACCAGTTTCAAAATTCAACAATTGTGTTGAAAATTAATGTATTTTCTGGAAAATTCGTCTTTTTGGTAGAACATTAATCTCCTTGGTAAAAATTCATTTTCTTGGAAAATTGAACTATATGGTTGAAAAATCATCTTTTTTGTTTGAAAATTAAAATACTTGGTTGAAAGTTGAATTACTTTGTTGGAAATTCATTTTTTTAAGATTCACCTATTTGGTAAAAATGGTAACTATTTTGTTGAAAATTCGTTGTTATAATATTAACTTCATTGTTGAAAATTCAACTGTCTTATAAAAAATTTGTCTTTTTGGCTTGAACATTCAACTACTGGGTTGAAAATGCAACTAATTTTGGTTGAATTTCAATCTTTTTCGTTTGAAAATTGGACCATTTGCTTAAAAATGCATCTCTGTATTTTGAAAATTCAACTAATTGGTGAAAAAGCAACGATTTTGTTAAAAATTCAATTATTTTGTTGAAAATTCAACCATTTGGTTACAGTCGTGTTTTTTTGTCGAAAAATGAACTGTTTTATTAAAAAATTTCCAATTTTAATTTAAAATTCATATTTTATTGTAGAAATCA
>JAUMHM010087210.1:0-10492 GCA_032362435.1 Melikaiella ostensackeni | reverse complement strand
AATTTTTGCACTTTCGCGTAAAAAAAAAAAATATTTTTTACACTGAAACTGTTTTAAATTATTGTAAGAATGACCGCTAGTTCCAAAAATATTTAGAAACTTAACAATAACCATTGTTATAAGCAATCCTTGTAGCAAAATATTTTAATTGGAGGTTTTTCAGATTTTAATTTCCTTTAATTGCCTGAATTGCTACAGATAATCTCAAAAATAATATTTGGTAAAATATGACAATTTAAATGTTTATAAAAAGTGAAGATGAACAAATTCAAAATTTTCACAGTATCACGTAGAAAAAAATCGGCTTTTAAATCATAATAGCTTGAGGCTACGATTTTTATGAATGAACAATAATACTGCATGCTAAGATTCACCCAGTGAAAAATCTTTTTGCATAAAAATGATTAGAAAAAAAATTTACTGAATGAAATAAATTAAATTATATATTAGAATTGACTATTTTTTTCAAGTAATTTATACATGTAAGCTTTTTTTTACATCAATGAAAATTTCTTGAACATTTTATAATTAATAACTATGATAAATTATTATAAAAATATGTATCATTACATTTTTATTAATATTTGTAACTAATTGAGACTCTCAACGTAGTCTCAAGCTATTTTAATGGAAAGAACAATTTTTTTCTGCGTGAAACTGACAAAACTTTGAATTTGTTTGTCTTAATTATTTATAAAAACCTAATTTGTTATATTTCACGAAATATTGTCTAACATATGTTGTTTCTAGTAATATGTGCAGCAATTCAGACGATTAGCGGACATCGAAATCTGAAAAACCTCAAATTTAAATATTTTGCCACAAGAATTGTTTACAACAATCGTTATTGTTCACTTTTTAAATATTTATGTGACTAACAGTCATTCGTACAATAATTTAAAACATTTTCAGTACAAAAAACTTTTTTTTCTACACGAAAAGGCCAACATTTTTTATTTATTTACCTAATTTGTTTATAAAAAATTTAATTGTTATATTTTACCAAATATTATCAAACAAATATTATTGTTAGGAATAATTGCAGCAATTCAGATGATTAAAGGATATCCAAATATGAAAAAGCACTAAATTGCTGAAGGGAAAAAAAATTTTTGGGTTGGCATCAGAAAAAAGTATTTAAAAAATTTTGAAATTGGATAATATCTTCTGTTCGGGTTTTGAATTTGAAAATTGAAAAAAATTTTCCTATTGGTTGAAAAATTATGACAAATCTTTTGTATGTACAGTTTTTGCTAGTGAACAATAATAAAAAATACATTTTTTGTTCAATTTAAAATTTTTTCAAAATGTGCAAAAAGGTGTTTTTTTGATTGATTTAAATAAACACTTTTCTGGAAAAAGTTGAATATGTCGAACCTGAAATTTTTTCAACTTGAATCGAAGACACTTGCTATTATTTTGTTTCACGGAATTTTTTTTTTGCGTGGTTCCATTATCGTGAATTTGACAATTTTTCACGATTTTGGAACGCTTTACATTTAATGAAAAAATTTTAGGTTCGTCATATTCAACTGTTTCCAAAAAAAAGTGCATTTAACTCAATTCCAAAAAAAACATGTTTTTGTTAACATTTTCAAAAAATTCTAAATTGAACAAAAAATTTATTTTTTAATTTATGATTTTGTATTACTGTTTACTAGAAAAAACTGTACATATACCAAATTTGACATAATTTTTTAACCAATAAGAAATTTTTTGAAATTTAAAATCCAAAAACCAAACAGAAGATATTATCCGATCTCAATTTTTTTTTCATTTTTTTGGGATAACAACCCACAAATTTTTTTCCCTCAGCTCAAACGATTCGATTATTTCATCATTTTTACTCCGCCCTAGTCCCCATGCATTAATTTAAGACGATATGAAGTTTAGCTAAGCAGTTATTAAAGCGTAAAAAATTGTTTAGTAAAATATGTCACTTTTTTCATATTTCGAATGATTTTTTGAAAAATTGTTTAATAAAAAATGTAACTTTTTTGATATTTTGAATGTTTTGTAATGATTGGATATTCAGTGGGATGGGAGGAGGTGTGCATTAGGAAAATTCAGAAATCCCAGGTGAGAAATTCCACACCTGGAAAAATGTTAGGTGTGGAATTAATCCTTAACTTTCTCAAATCCACACAATCTCCGCCGGCCCTGTCCTGAACCACGAAATTATATACTAATTGGAAATGCAAATATTTTTTTCTTTACTCTCACTAGCCTTTCGCAAACTAAAATCTATTAAAAGTCTTTACGATCTCTAATCGACCTATTCCTCCTAACTTTTTATAGTGATTTCTACTTTCATTTCTGATATGCCCTGAAAAATGTTTCAAAATCGGGTAGGATTAAATTATAGAAATTTCATTAGAAATTTTAATATAATTTGGCTTTTAAAAATCAATTTACTTACAAACATATTTTATTTTCTCTCATAAATATTTTGTAATTTTATTCGCTTTTATTTGAGATTATACTAATAAATTAATAATGGATAAGTTCTTAGTGATTCAATTTCAAAGATAAATAAAGCTCTATATACAAATAATAAAGGTTTTATTCATGAATAAAAAAAATGTTGTCTTTACTCTTGCCTTGGCACATTTTTATGATGTGTTAAAAATTTTCATTCTTAAAGCGTAATCGGCCAATTAGCAAGAGAAAGCGTCAGAGTTTTCAAGCAGCACGGCCTATTTATATTTGTTTTTTGCATTTTGATTGTTGTCAAATGAAAATGGAAAAAAAAATTCACAAAAGCAATAACCATTAACCGCCCAGTGCCCCAGTTCCATATAGCGTGACTCGCATAAATGTTTATAAAATAGCCTAATTTATTGCACGCTTTCTATACAATCAATGTTTTTATTATTTATATACAATACAATTTAAAATTAACTTGTAAAATCGCCCCTAATTCATTAATTCTGTATTACCTGTTCTATTAATAAAATAAATTTCTTCATCTTGTAATATTAAAGCTAAAAGAAGAAAATGAAGAAGACAGTTTTTGACAATTAAGTAAATCCATTTAATGGATAATGAATTTTAAGCATCGATTTTGTTTCTCACAACAAAAGTTTAAGACTCGAGCCTTAAACTGACTGATTGCATTTACAGAGAAACCCCAAGCTTCTTTTGTATTTTAAAATTAGATAAAAACGCTGTGATTTTATCCAAGTTTGTTATTAAAAAAAGCTTGAGGTTTTCTGTGTTTCTTGCACCATGGACCGCAAAGCAAGGAGCTTCTGCCATTTTATTTAACGACTCTAGTGAATGTTTCTAGCAAAATTGTTTCTACAAACTACATCATAATTCATAACTTTCTATACATTATACAGGTCATAAGTCAAAACTATAGTGATAATCAAGACAATGATTATTTACAAACAAAAAAGAAGTAAAGAGAAGGCGAACAAAACACTGACTCTAGAAGGCTAATACGGTCTTAATTGTTAACATATTCCGAATAGCAACTTTTTGGGCTCAATTTCGTGTCACTTAAATATTTAAATCCTCAGTGTCATTTTTAACCAAGAATGGTCTAGAATTTGCACACTTTTTTATGAATATAATTCATTTATTGGAGAGTTACAAATTTTCAAATATTTATGCGTTCGTAGGAAACAGAATTAAAAATTATAATAGTTTTAATTTTATTTGGTAGGATCAAAACAATTTGTAACTTTGAATTTTTCCATCCTCAACCCCCTTTTTTCTAAAAGCGATGCATACAGGTTGATTCAAATTACGAAAAAATGTATACATGACAGTTTTATCGCTCACGGTAACGATATTTGTAAAACGTTTCCAAATTCTATAAATTTCTCATTTTTTTCATCTTAATCGTAACTATTTTCGGGGACTCTCAGATTCGAAAGTAATTTTATTGTCAAAGTTTCTCTTTTTACCCAGCTCATGTACTATGACCCTGTTAGACACAATTTTTTGACCTTCTCAAATCCAGTTTGAATCTCGCTTTCCTGGTTTCATTTTTTTACTACAAAGAAATAAAATTTGACTCCAACTTTCATTAATACCAATTTTTTAAACCCTCCCGTCTTTGTAATAATTTGTGATTGTTAAATTTTGTAAAAGTGTCTGGATTGTTGCCAAAAATGGTATTTTTTAGTAGGATATTGTTTTGTCATTCTCTATGCACGGTGAACTTCAACCAACTTCAATCTAGAAAATATATTACTAGAACTTTTTTTGAGGAATATTATTTTGTCTTAATATGTGCGTACTTTGCACAAAAAAAATAATCGTGGAAACGCTTTTTTCAAAATCAAAATTTTTTATTTAAAAAAAATGTAATAAGCGTAAAAAATCTTATCTTAGGCTTGAAAAATAGAGTAAAAACGGTTCCACGAAGAATAATGTAAAATTTCAACTGTCGAATCCACAAAGGTTTCTATATTCCTTTAGAGCAAAAGGTTATTGAAAAATACATTACTGAACTATTTTTTGCAGAATGTTCTCCTCAGATGATGTTCGAATATTTCTCATATAAAATTGAAAAAATCGTGGAAGCACTTTTTTGAAAAATCAAGTTTTTATTTTATTTTTTCAATTTTTGGATTTTAAATATTATAGGCTTCTTTTTATTTAAAAACTGAATGAAAAAAATATTATGAAATTATGTTCCAAATCGAGAACTATATAATCTACAGAGATTTTTGTATATTTGAAAGAGCCTTTTTATTATAAAAAGTTGTTGAAACATGATTTTACTCGCTAGTTTATCACAGGTAATAAATAAATGATGCTCGCATAATTACAAAAAACTGATTAAAAAAATGTCTGAAAATAAAAATTTGAAATTTTGAAATAAATTTCTGTATATTGAAAGTTTTTTTTTGTTATGAAAAATACTTGTATGGTACCATAAAGCAATATCCAATAAATAACATTTGACTTCGAGGACTTTTCGGTTAAAATTGGTTGAAACTCACTGCGTAACGTTTTGAAGATTTTTCAAAAAACAATCGACAAAATCTACTGAAGAAACTACAATTTTTTGTTATCATATTCCGACACTTTTATCAAATTTGGCAGTCACAATTGAAGAGCTCTTTTACAAAACGTCTTATATCCAAGAAACGCCATTTTCCACAAATAAAGATTTTTGTATTAAACTAAGTCATTTTTATTTACAATCTGTAATTTTGTCTTATTGTTTTTATTAATAGCACAAGAGAACACACTTTGAAAATGAATGTATAATTGACTACGATACTTATTTTTAGAAATCGATTAAATTTATCGCTTCCTTTTTTATTCTTATCTTATTTTTTTCTTCACTAAGAAAAATGATTTTAAAGATTATTAATCTAAACAAAGAAGTTCATAGTAGAGTATATTGTTTAATAACAAATACCTAATAAACAATATATTAATATTATACTATAAAATAGCGCTTATCATAGAAAAACGATATTTATTTACTCATATTTGATTAATAATTTTGAAGGTACTTTTCCGAAAAGTTGGTTGTTTATTATTTACACCAATCTTTGAACGAATAATTTTTTTTAATTCTGTAGAATAATTTTCTGAAATTTTTTGGACAGTGAACCGTTTTCCAGGTATAGTATTATAAACTTTTTTGGTTAAGGATTCAACTGTTTTGTTGAAAATTCGTCTTTTTTGGTCGAATTCAACTGTTTTTGAATTAAATTATTTTGTTCAACGTTCATCATTTCAGTTGAAGATTCATTCTTTTGGCTGAAAATTTACTTATTTTGTTGATAATTCGATTTTTTCTCGATTGGAAATTTAATTTCTCAACTGAAAATTTAACTATTCCATTGTTGGTTGGAAATTTATCTTTTTTACTAAAAAATTCAACTATTCGGTTGAAAATTCATGTATTTTGCTAAAAATTCGTCTTTTTTATAGAAAATTAATCCTCTTGGCTGAAAATTCAACTATTTGGTTGAAAATTTATGTGTTTTATAGAAAATTTGTCTATTTTGGTGGAAAATTAATCTTTTTGGTCAAAAAATGCAACTTTCTGGTTGAAAATTAATCTGTTCTGGTTGAGGATTGAACTATTTTGTTGAAAATTCGCCTTTTTTGGTCGAATTCAACTGTTTTTGAATTAAATTATTTTGTTCAATGTTCATCATTTTAGTTGAAAATTCATTCTTTTGGCTGAAAATTTAACTATTCCATTTTGAGTTGGAAATTTATCTTTTTTAGTTAAAAATTCAACTATTCGGTTGAAAATTCATGTATTCTGCTAAAAATTCGTCTTTTTTATGGTAAATTAATACTCTTAGCTAATATTTCAACTATTTGGTTGAAAATTTATGAGTTTTATTGAAAATTCGTCTTTTTTGGTGAAAAGTTGATCTTTTTGGTTAAAAATGCAACTATTTAGTTGAAAATTAATCTGTTTTGGTTGAGGATTCAACTATTCTGTCGAAAATTCGTCTTTTTTGGTCGAATTCAACTGTTTTTGAATTAAATTATTTTGTTCAACGCTCATCATTTCAGTTGAAAATTCATTCTTTTGGCTGAAAATTTACCTATTTTGTTGATAATTCGATTTTTTCTCGGTTGGAAATTTAATTTCTCAACTGAAAATTTAACTATTCCATTTTTAGTTGGAAATTTATCTTTTTTAGTTAAAAATTCAACTTTTCGGTTGAAAATTCATGTATTCTGCTAAAAATTCGTCTTTTTTATGTAAAATTAATCTTTTTGCTAAAAAATACAACTGTTTGGTTGAAAATTAATCTGCTTTGGTTGGGGATTCAACTATTTTGTTGAAAATTCGTCTTTTTTTTTATCGAACTCAATTGTTTTTTAATTAAATTATTTTGTTCATCATTCATCATTTTAGTTGAAAATTTATTTCTTTGGTTGAAAATTGAACTATTTTCTTGAAAATTCGATTTTTTCTGGGTTGGAAATTCAATTTCTCAACTGAAAATTTAACAATTCCATTTTTGGTTGGAAATTTATCTTTTTACGTTAAAAAATTCAACTATTTGGTTGAAAAGTCATGTATTTTGCTGAAAATTCGTCTGTTTTGATTAAGGATTTAACTATTTTGTTAAAAATTCGTCTCTTTGAGTTGAATTCAACTATTTTTTATTTAAAATTAAAATCTGTTTCGGTTGAAATATCAACTATTACATTTCACGTTGACAATTCTTCTTTTTTTTTAAAATTAATTCTTTTAACTAAAAATTTATCTTTCCTGTGTAGAAAATGCAACTATTTGGTTCAAAATTCATGTATTTTATTGAAAATTCATCTTTCTTGGTAGACAATTAATTTTCTTGGCTGAAAATTCATCTTTTTAAGTGAAAAATAAACTGCTTGGTTATAATTTTAATTATTTTGTCGACAATTCAACTGTTTCGTTGAAAAATTGCCTGTTTGGGTTGAAAATTCAACTATTTTTGTAGAAACTTGATCAATTTTGTTGATTTTTTTTTTCTATTTTGACTCGACATTCTTTCTTGGTTAAAACTTCAACACTTCTGTTGAAAATTCGTCTATTTGTTTGAAAAGTCATTTCTCCTGGTAAAAATTTCATTTTCTTTTTTTTTTTTTTGTAAGAAGTTAAACTGTTTAGTTGAAAATTAGTGGAAAACTCGATTTTATATTATTAAAACTAAATGAAGAGGTCTCTGCCTTTTCTTTATTGCGCTATCTATGGTTGTCGAAATTAATTTGTTTTAAATTAAATTTTTTATTCCATCACTCAGTAATAAAAAAATATTGAAACAAAAGAATTCAAAAACCCAGGAACTTCATGCTGAACGAACGGAAGGAGAAAATTAGGAAGCCACGTACTTCATTATTATAGATTGTGAAGACATTTCCACCAGGGTAAATTTTCAAAATCCCACAAAGCGGGAAAAATTGTTTATACAAGTGTTACTTTATGACGAGCTTAAACGTCATATATTTGACCATCCCAAACCCACCCTTTCGCTTCTGCTATCTTTATTATTTGAAGCATTATCCGGTCGAGAGGATAAACACAAAGGTATGGTCACTTTCCCGTTATGGGTATTGTTCACCTAGGAAAGGCTTAAACATTACCAGGCATCGAAACTTAACTGTAACACCATCTCGTCTGGGCAGGTGTGAGCTAGGATAGGTAAAAGATGACAACCACAATTGCTAAAATATAGCAAACGGAGTGAATCTAAAATTAAGTTCACAAATCACGAATCACGAATTAATCACCAATCACGATACCAAGAAAGAGCAACCTACTCCGCGGACTCTAAGCGAAGACAACGTGTAGGCATCGCGGATTCACTCGTTACTTCAAAACAAACTTAAACAACAGTACTAAGCCAGGAAAAAGGTCTGCACGAACTCCCCACCTTTCACATTCTCTTCCTTTGCCACCTCCAGCCGAATTGCTCTGTCTAGTATATTTTCTCTACTGGCAGTGACCTAGAACATCTTGAATATGAAATCGTTTGAATCCATCAAAAAAAGGATTCTTTAAAGATATTCTCTTGAGAATTTTCTGACTTTTGGAATTTAGATGATGGTTAAGCTACTTTTCTGAAACCTGTCAAATGAATTTCACTATAAATTCAAGTGAATTCCACTTTTTTTAAATGAAGTAATTTATAACCCAAAGACAGGAATATTCCTGATGACTGAATTTACAATATTGTATCTTATTCTATATTTGCTTCGCTTTACTTAAAATTCTAACTTCTTAGGGTATCTATGGTTATACCTGTAAGTTGTAAATTATGTATCTGGTACAAAAATACTGTTTGAGCTTCTTTGCGGTATTTCTCTAACTTTTGCTTCTAATTATTTACAAATTTTCAAATTCTTAAATTAAGTGTAGTTATACATGTAAGTTGTAGATTATGTGTTTGGTATAAAATATCGTTTGAGCTTTTTTGTAAATTCTTGCAACGTTTCACTTTCTCTAATTTCTTCTGGTAAATTGTTAAGTACGTCTATACTGCTGCATACAGCTGTGTTCTGTCCTATTTCCTGTATTTCCTGTCCTATTCTATAATACTGTTTCCTCAGTTCTCCCTTTTCTCCCGCACATCTTGTTTTATAATTATGAACACTGGCTCCAATTTCGATTTTATTTTCTGTCTTTATTAGATCGTTTGCCATCTTAAATATAATTTTTGATCTTTCGATGTCTCGAAGAGTACATATATCTGGTATTTCATTTTTTAATATAAATCAATAGTTGGAAAATCTAACGGTCCTACTTTATGGATTTATTCTCTAGCTTTTGTATTTTCTCGTTCAGTTGCTCTGACGCTGTTGCCCAAGTTGTTATTACATATCTAAAGTGTGATTCAATATAAGCATGGTATATCATATATTAATTTTTTTCGTTTACTAAATCTGAGAATCTTTTCATCACACTAATCCGAGGGATTATTTTTCCAGCTATTGACTGTATATATTTCTTCCAATTGAATTTATTATCAATAATAATGCCCAGATATTTGTACTCCTCAATTTTACTCATAGTCTTGTTTCCTATTGTTATTTGCATTGGTAATTCTTGTATGTTGGTTACTGCAAAAGTGACATAAACAGTTTTTTTTTCATTGGCCAATAAGTTATTGTGCTTAAGCCATTCACAATATTTTATTATCTCTTGATTTATCATTTTTTCTGATTCTTTACAATCCTTACCCCCACACATAAGAACCGTATCATCTGCATACATGAAAATTTTCATATTTAAACCTAGTAAAGAAAGGCTCTCCACGTACGGTAAGTACAAAAGTGGCCCATGAACTGCGGCACTCCTATGAAAAGTAATGAAAAGTAATTCTTTACTTTTAGTTCCGTTTACATAAACATATTGTATCCTATTATCAAGATAGTTTTTCAATAGTTTCAAAGCTTTTTCTTTAATATCCATTAAGTCCAGCTTTTCAATCAGAATTTTGTGGCTAACTGTATCAAAAGCTTTTTTCAAATCTATAAATACTGCAGTAACTATTTTTTTTGTCATTTTTTTAAAGAATATATTCTGTGAGATCTGTAATTGCTGCCTGCGTACTACTTTGTTCCTAAAAATACATATTGAGTGTACTTATAAATTTACTTTCCTTAACGTAGCTGAGAAGCCTACTTTCAATTGCTTTTTCATAAACTTTTGAGAAAACACTTAGCAGTGAGTTTGGTCTATAGTTGTTTGTTTCATTTTTAGATCCGGTCTTATGTGTAGGAATAATTTCGCTGATCTTTGGTATACTAGGAAGTTGCCCTAATTCAAAATCTTTGTTCATAATTTTTAGCAGCGTGCTTTTCATTACATGATACAAAAATATAAATTCATTTGTGGTTATGTTATCATTCCCGGCCGCAGTATTCTTTTTTAAATTAGTCGCAATCTTATCTAGCTTTACACTACTTATAGATATAAACTCCGTCATTTTTGATGAAAGGAGGTGTTTCGGGTTTCAATCGTGTGCAAAACTACGAATCTTGCCGATGTTTCGTGAACATTGCAGTT
>JAUMHM010087209.1:0-10493 GCA_032362435.1 Melikaiella ostensackeni | reverse complement strand
TTCTTCGGAGAGGACGTTGTTCTCCTCACAGTATTTATAGACGAAGTCAGAAATGATGGCCGTGAGACACTTATAGAAGGCCGAGAGGCAGGTGATTGGTCGGTAATCACTAGGACTACCAGCATCTGCCTTTCTGGGAATCATATACGTTACGCCCTCCGTCATAAAAGAGGGCAAGTGATCTGGGTTCTCCAAGATGTTTTGGAGGGCCCTGGCAAGAGCGGGATGCAGGGCCTCCAGATATTTACACCAGAAACCGTACACCCCATCCAGACCGGGCGCTTTCCAGTTCTTAACTCTCTTTAGGATGCGAGCCACGTCGGAGGCTGAGATGGATAGAGTACTCATCCCAGGCAACTGTGCAACTCTATCCTTTTCTAGACGGAGCAACTTCGTGTCCAGCTGACTTGACCTATGAATACCCCAGATGCTCGACCAATATTTGGCCATTTCCTCGGCCCTAGCTGGTTCACAATGATTTCGAGTCTTGTTTTCACCATCTGCAAGTCTGCGATAGAAACGTTTTTCGTCTGCCGAGAAGGTTCTATTATCATTCCTTCTCGCGATCGCTCTCCTAAATCGTCGCAGTCGCGCTGACAGAACCATGAGTCTCCGTTTAAGATAGTCAATCACTTCATCCAGGTTCGTAGATGTTCTTGAACTGATGTTATGTGGACGAGAATCTCCTCCACATGGTGAGTTAGTCTCTGAGACCGATTGCCCTTTCGAAATTGGTACAACCATCCCAGTTTTGCTATTGTTTTACTAACCTCGCCTTGAAGTCGAAACTTCCATGGAGGGTCTGACATCTTTCTTGAGACGTAGTTCTTAGCAGTCCGGACTCTGAGGTTTATGCTCATCATCCTGGTACACGTGACCGCAGCGCAATACGCAAGAGTCTGAATCTGCAGCAAGCTCATATCCCGCTGCAAGAACAGAGGCAATTTCTCGATGTTCACTATGTCAACTAACCGGAGAAGGTCTCTGTTGACTCTAAATTTCGGCAGACCATTTCTCATAGCTGGTTTTTGATCTGCAAACTCTAGGTTGGTATCAGTGAAACACACCATGAGACGTAGGCTTTCCTCACTGAGCTCTTCAATGAGTTCAACAGGAGCAGGAGCAGGGTCTGGCGGTTGCAGCCCTAACGACTGTCGCCCATGAGACAGTCGCTCCGCTACATCCCCCAGGTCCAGCTCCTGCTCGTCTATAACGTCTCGTGTCACATGCATATGAACCTTCTCTTCCACTGCATCCGCAGGGTGCATTATAGCAGATGCTAGTTGTTGTCGCACCTTTTTTTCGATGTTTTTTTATTTCGACCTCGGATATAAGGTAGCGCCGCCTAATGGATCTTAATTGATCAGCAAGATGTTGTTTAGTCACTCTGTGCGCCAGATCGTAACGCAGACTCACGAAAAGACGATGTTGTTCGCCCCTCACGTGTTCCTCCCTCGCCTTTGCAAGAAAATGACAACTGATCACGTCTCCATTCATCTCTGACGACCACTTTATCCTCTGTTTGGTCTGCGCACCCTGGATTCGCTGATGGCATGCAGCTTCAACCTCCGATCTTATCCGGTTGATCGTTCTTCTAGAGAGGAGGTTCTCGTCTACTATTTGACGCCTTCATTGTTCTAGGTCGTCTTCAGTTACTGTCAATATTTTGGGGAAATTCGATACAAATGTTTGGCGAAAGACCATTCCGTCGAGTGAAGTGGTGGTCGCTCCCATCTCGTGTCAAATTGGCAGCGCATCAAGTACTTATCGTGATGGGTTTGGAAATTGATGCGCTGCCGTGGCATCCCTGTGGATGTGATCGGTTGGGGACTCCCAACCGAAAAATCCTCCGCAGGCCCAGATGTTGTCCTGTTGCTTACCACTTCTTGCCGATGCTCTGGCAGGACAGTAGTCCTATCGAATTTCCCGGTGAGATCCGCCTATTCAACACGCAGCTCACCACCACCGGCCTGCATGCTGTCACCCCCAACGGTGGCACCAGGGGGGCCCCGACGTTCCTCAGGCAGCGACCAACGACCATATATTTTCTTTATATTCTACATTATATTACTGGGTTTCTGGTGCTTTTCTTAGTTCCTTCCCTCTTTGTTCTCTGCCTGTCTGGTATGGGAAACCCTGTCAGTAGCAATGCTACCGCCAATGCAGCCGTCAAAGTCATAAGAGGAAAGCTCAAGCCCTACCGCGACGACAACGCGAGAACACCTTCGGTGGAGTTATTATTATTATCATTATTATTATCATTATTATTATTATATATTATATCTCAGACTTAAGATGGTTACAGCCCAATATGTCGAAGGCACTTTTTTTTGATTTGGATATTTGTACCAAATTGAATATATTGCACGGGGTTATCCCGGTTTATATCATCAGTCACGGACGCATTTTGGTAATGCAATCAAGTGATATGATGAGAGTGATATGCATAATTAGACATATTGGATAGTCTGGTATAATTTTTACCCCACCATCCACGGGCTGGGTTGCAGCCAAGTGCATAATGTGGGGACCTATAGCTTAAGGTGGAATCCGAACCACCAGAATCTCGGTAAGAGTACATGGGAAAATTTCCAGAGGTACCGGCTCAGGGATCGAACCCCGGACCTCTAGTAGGAATATTATTGTTATTATTATTATTATTAAACCTTTAAGCCAAATCCCTCTCGGGGTGAGTGCAACTCATTCCATTCTAGCCTCGTTGTGTTAATGGGGATCAAGGAATTTATATGGTAAGTTTGAGTAAGGGATGTGTAGAAGGAGGGAGAAACATCGCATGTAGTTCATTCAAATGATACACTTGTCCCACAACAACGCTTCGACGCGGGTCGCTGAGCAATCTCTCTAGCAATCATCCCAGGTGAAGAACTTCACGAAGACAATATAATAATCCACTAAGCAAATCTCTTCACGCGAATCCATGAGTATACAAAATCTTTCATTCCAGGTGTCCCTTTATAAACGATTGTCCTCCACACATCTCTGTCCTTGCATACATCTTTTACTACAATTCGCTACCATTCACCTTACCTTAGTACACTTGCTTTTTTAATCGTTCATCATTCATTCTCTCAACCTGACCAAACCATCTTAGCAAATATATCTGACTCTTGTAAAACAATGCTTCTTCTACACCACCTTCCTTGAGAACCTACTCATTATTCACTTTGTCCAATAGCGTAAGACCGCTCATATTCCCCAGGAATCGCATGCCAACCGCATTCACGTTATGCCTATCCTTTTCTTGATACGTCCAGGTCTCGCTACCATACAGCACAGTGGGTGCAAGCACAGAATCATATATCATAATTTTAGCTTTATTTTTTACGTTTTCACTTCTAGTAATAGGTCGTAAACAGCCGATAACATTTATACCCTCATTTATACATTTAAAAATATCGTCAGCAGGAAATAAACTTCCAAGGTACACGAACTCATCAACTTCTTCTATCCTTTCTTCATAGTCAAGGTGCATACTGTTTTCTCACCCTTTCTTTCGAACACACTAACTTTTGTTTTATTCACGTTAATCTTGACTTATACTTTCCATGCTAGTATCCATCTGCTCATTCTCCTCTGCAAATCATCGACTGATTCTGCCGTAACGATCTTATCACCTGCAAACGCCAGTCCAGGAGCTTTCACTGTCCCGAAAACAACACATTCTTCGTCGAAGAGAGCCATTTTTAGACATTTGTCCTTGTATATGTTAAACATCCAGGCGCACATAACTTATCCTTGCCTAACGTCCTGCTTAATATCAAACCAATCGCTTAGCTGTCCATTTACTCTTACATTTGATTTACTACCATTATATATTGCTTTTATTGATTTGAGAAGCTAACCATTTATTCCATGTTTTTTCAGGACTCCCCAAGTTTAGCGCTTTCCACCTTGTTGAAGGCTTATTCGAGATCAACAAATGCACGGAAAAGTGTTTTGTTTACTTTCAAACTTCTCACTATGACTCTGTCTCAAGCTAAGCATCTGATCAGCACATGATCCTCCTGGCATAAATCCACATTGGACTTCCCAGATCCTTTTTTTAGTTGTTTCCATGACCTTATTATTAAGTATTTTAGTAAATATTTTGCCCACGGTACCTAGTAGGCTAACGGCTCTATAATTAGTACAGTCAAATTTATCGCCCTTTACGTTGTAGAGTGGAACGATAATCGCTTTTCTCCAATCGTTAGGAACTTCACCGTTCTTAGCACACATATTCATAAATTCGCTCAGCCACACAAATATCCGCCACCGCATTTCAGCATTCTGGCGATGATACTATCCACACTAGCAGCCTTACCACTCTTCAGTTTCTTAATTACGGATATTATGTTGCGGATATCGATTCTTCTTTCCCCACCTACAACGGGATTGCATAACGTATCCTCTTCTGTGTCAAACTTGTTATGCTACATAGCTGGATTACCATACAATTTCTTGAGAAAATCACTCATACCGTCTTTGACTTTGTCCATATCCCATACCATTTCACCATCAGCATTCTTGATTTCGACTAACTCAATGCTAGTACTTCCATTTCTAATCTTCTTAACCCATTTCAAAAATAGTTTCTTATTCCCTTCAAAATCTTAAAATTTGGCAAATTGTTATATTCGAGATTCAGTTGCATTAATGACATATAAGTCATGCAAAATGAAAGATATCGATAAATAAACGTCGAAAAAGCAAATATGCTTTTTTAAATCTGCTTTCTTTGACTTTCCAGTCATAATTCAGTAACAGGGCGTTATTTCTTAATTTCAATTTTGGGATTGGAAGAAAATTTTAAATTTTGCTATGTTTGCCTTAGAATATTTTTGACATGATTTTTTACTCATGGAATGGATTTCTTGTATCAAGTTGTCGTAGGGTGTACAGTTTAAACAATGAATAATACAAATAATAATGTAGCCTTGGATAGGATTGACACTTCTGTTGACGAGAGGCATGCCCTCGAAAAAGTTTCAAGCGATGAATGGAGATTGGGTTTTTGGAATGCTGCAGGTGTAAATGATCTTAAGGGAAATTAATTGCGGAATACAATGCGCGTAAGAAAGCTAGATATTTTATGTGTACCGG
This sequence comes from Melikaiella ostensackeni, assembly GCA_032362435.1. Classification (NCBI taxonomy): domain Eukaryota; kingdom Metazoa; phylum Arthropoda; class Insecta; order Hymenoptera; family Cynipidae; genus Melikaiella; species Melikaiella ostensackeni. The sequence continues at coordinate 5,390 of JAUMHM010087209.1, read as the reverse complement.
AAGCAAAGATGAAGAATGTGAGGTAAGAAAGATAGAAAATGGACTCGAGCTTGGTCGGGAGTAGATAATGAATCATATGGTAATCAAAAAGTAGGTCTGACTATGAATAATAGAGCAAAACAACATGTCAAAAAGTATGAATGTGTATCTCCTAGATTATTATGGTTCAGAATGAAAATGAGAATCAGAATACTGTTTATTATAGCATGCTACGCTCGACTTGATGGTGGCAGGGATCTAAAATATACCTTCTGGGATCCGGTAAATGATACTTTAGGTACTTGTGATCATGAAGAAAGAATAGTTTTAATGGGAGATATGAAAAGCTGGGTTGGTGTGCGACGCGAAGGTGCCGACAGGGTACTGGGTAATTTCGAAGAATCAAAAACCAACGATAATGGAGATAAATTGATCAGCTTATGCTTAGAAAAAGGTTTGTTTATTACAAATACTTCAGAAATAAAATGACCCACAATGAGAAAAAGCAAGCGTACTCGAGAATGTTGAATATTAAAGGTCTTAGTGATGAGGAAAGACTAGATTAGAAAATGATCATAGGGGTAAAAACATAAAAGCCAAGATACTAGTCAAAGGAAGTAAGGATAAAATCAAATCGAATGAAAATAAAAAAATGCAAATTGATTTTGAAGGAAATAAAAAAATTATTTTGGAAATGGGTTAAGAAGGTTAGGAAAATAAGTACTAGCACTGATTTAGTCGTAATCAAGAATGCTGATGATGTAATTGTATGGAATTCGGATAAAGTGAAAGACTAAGTAATAAGTAACCTATTTTTCAGCAGATGCTGAAGCACACTGAAGAAGTTATTCACTTCTAAAATCATTTAAATCCCATAATCCCAAAATCTTTAAAAATCGGATTTAGAGATTTAAGATTCCAGTTTGCTGACTATGACCTGATGGATTTCATGAGATCTCTCAAGGATCTTTACAAAATTCACGAAGATTCGCGAAGGTTTGAAAGAATTCCGAGATCTCTGGCGAGATTTGAAACTGATTTTCAACTGTTTTTGAGTCGCTGAATCTTGAAATCCACGAAATCTTTCAAATCTTAATTTGATTTTTGTGATACTGAATCTTTTATATTTTCAATTCTATAGTGACCTTGAACAAGATTTCCGAGGCCCCTCTACAAATTCTATGTCTCTAAATTAATTTAGGCAGTATAATTATTATCTATTGACAAATCGATTCGCATATACAAATCAGAGTCCTACTACTCCTAAATTTCTTAGAGTGAAACTTCACTCGACTGGAGTGAGATTTCACACTTCAGCTCAGTCAGAAGTGAGCCTGTCCAGTTGGAGTGAAACGTCGGTTTTCAAAAGAATGAAAAGTTACTCTTTGATTTGGATTGACTTTTCACTCCAAACGAGTGGACAGCGGCTCCAATGGATTGATTTGAGCCACTCTAGTGTACGGTGAATTTATCCACTCCATAGCTTAGAGTTAAACACCTGAGTCGATTGGAGTGAATCGATTAGTGGAAGAGAGAGTGATGGAATGGCTCACTTCAAACGAGTGGTAGAATGCTCCACATTTAGAGTGAAATCAAATACTCCTTATAGACTGAATCATTGATGATACTATTGATGTAGATGGATAATAAAAAGTTATTGAACATGAAAAAAAATATTCGTAGGAAATAAGAAAAACTTCAGGAGTATCTTTTCGGAGAATTATTTCGGTATATGAGATTCCAGTACGCAGTTAACTGTTAAAAAATCATAGAAATTTATTATGCGTAATGGACGTCAAAACAGAACTTAAGCTTAAGCAATATAAGGAACTGCATTACTAGAACACTCAACCATTTCAAACAGAAGAGTTTGCAGTTTGCGCTGCAAAATACGCAAATTTGCAAAATTGATGTGTATATTTATCTGTAGCTTCTGTGAGAAAAATTTTCAACGATTTCAACTCCCCTGGGTATCGAGCCTAGGACTTTTCGCTTGCCGGACGAGTGCTGTACCACCTGAGATACGAAGGTTTGAGATATCTTTCCTTCACAGAAGCTTTAGCATTTTTTAAATAAATATAGTGTGTAGAGTAGTTCTTTTGGTGAAATGTTTCAACTTTTTTTGTACAAAGTTTGAACCAAGGGCTAAATCCAAGCCAAAAATGCTAAAAATATCTTTATAAGTTAGCGAAATAATTTTATTACCTTTCGTGTTACTGTGGGAAAAAATGTCAATTTAATATTTTACGAATTAAGGCACTTCAGCAACAGCTGAAGAAACAGACGTTTCCATAATAAGTGTATAAAATAACAGCAATGCAATATATACGTTAGCTGGCACGTATATTAGGGTGGTCCAGAAAAATTATTGTTTTGATTTTTTAAAGTATCAGCCCTTCATTTAGTGTCATTTAGTGATAAAAAATTTTCCTAACTTTTGGAGATTAAAAAAATTTTTTAGAAGTAGCGCACGACCCTTAAAATATCTCAAAGCGTAAATATTTCAATAAGTCATTTAATTTTAAAAATAATCGTAAAATCTTCACAGAGGTGATGTAAAACTATCGTGTGAACAACATGAAGGCTAAAAATTTAATTTCATAAATAAATTCACCCTCAAATTCGCTAAAACTCACCCCTTAAGACACTATAAAGTGATTTTTAAGTGTCTTTTCTGAATTTTATGAAATTGAGATAAAAATTTTAAGCGTAAATTATATAAAAAATTTTACGATACTATCCATAGTGCGGGCTCTACCTCTAAAAATCTTGGTTTTATTTTCAAGATGTTACAGAAGTTTAACGTAGTTGTGGTGACAAAATCTTCAATTTTTATATTTTGATAGGGTTTCAAAAGTCTCTTCAGAATGTTAAGAAGATGTTTTTTGAGTACCGCTTCGAAAGTTCTTTTGAGTCGCATCTATTACACGTTGCCTCTGCCATAGCACTTTTCTATCTGGGATGCTCTCATCGTAGAATGCTATCGCAACCAGTTCTTCCGATAAATACTACAGTTGGTCTTTCAGTTTTTGACAGATAACTTTAGAGATTGCACAATTGTCACTGCCGTACTCTACTAATTTTTTTATCAAATTCAAATTGTTTTTTGGAGCAAAAATAGGTCGAGATGCCTCGAACCATACTTAAACGTGAACTTTGAAAATGAAAATGCATACCTCTCGTATACCATTAGTTTCTCGAGAATTTATGTTAAACTGCCTGGGAAGTACCCATATTTTTAACAGATATTATCGCTTTTTCCATCCATCGCTAGTGGTAAATAAAGACTGGCATTTTCACACTAAAGTCATGATATTAAATCACACTAAAGCCCAAACTGTACAATCAGCTGACGAAAAACAATTGAAAAAGTCATGCGAACGTATATTCTTTTTCAATCATAGGTATTAAGCTAATAGTACTACCTTCTTAATAAATTTAAATTTTTATATATTGAAAGTTGAAAGCTACTGACTGTACATGAGATGAAAAATTTTTATTTTAAGAGTAGTATTTTCCATATTTGTACGTATACAAATTATTATATAATTTACACTTGAAATTTGTATTTCAAGTTCATAAAATTCAGAAAAGACACTTAAGAAATTACGTTTTAGTGTCTTTAGGGGTGAGTTTTGGAGAACTTAAGGATCAATTTATTTATAAAATGTAATTTTTAGCCTTCGTGTTGTTCACACGATAGTTTTACATCACCTCCGTGAAGCTTTTATAATTCCTTTCAAAATTGAAGAATTCATTGAATTTGTAACGCTTTAGGATGCTTCAAAGATCGTGCCCTACCTCTAACCGCTTTTTTTTTAATTTAAAAAAATAGAAAGATTTTGTTAATCAAATGACTCGAAATGAAGGGGTGAGACATAAAAAATTTTTTAAATAATTTTTCTGGACATCCTAGCGTACGTAATAAAATTTTCGAAGAGAACTCATTGAATTTCGATTAATTCACTCAACAATTGGCCAGTCCGAGTGCTTTGAGTCCACAAAGCTTATACCTAAACGAGATATGCCAACACAGCACCTGTAAACGTATCGAATGGCTGCTGCACGATATCGCCACAGCCAATTAGCGATCTCTTAATAATCCGCTTAATTAAGGATTACAGCAAGATTCTATTATCCTCTTATTGTAATGACATATGCTACCTATCAAACGAAGCTGGCTCAGTATTGGCTTTTCCCAGAGAGTGCTTCAATTTGGTATAAGGATATTCTCGTTATAATCATCGGAACCGGACCAATTTTGTTAATTAATTTTTAGTATGACAGCATTCACGTGTGACGTCACGCTTTGAAAAAACCCTCTATCCTCTAAACCGTGACGTCATATATGAAAGCTCCGTAACGTTAACATTAACGAACGTAACTGAAAAAAAAGTAGTAAAAAGTTATGAATTTTACTGGACAATTCGATTCAGCAAACAAATAATGTAATATTGAAAGACTGTCAATTTAATTTCTAATATTAATTATAAATTTTGTAGTTATTCGAGTAAATACAGTTTGATCCTATTTTTAATTCAATTATAGGTAAAGATGCACTTAGCATCATTTTAATCATGTATGTGTCAGAGGTACATATTACAGCAATCCCCTGTAAAAAAACATTATAAATTTATGGCACATAATTAAATTGTGTACTTTTAGCTTTTGATGCTTATGAATGCGATTAAATCACCCTTGTGTAACTAAATTTTGTGACCTGTACTAAAACTGAATTTTGTGACCCACACTATAACTGAATATTTAAGTCCATTAAAATATTTAATTCAGTATCTAATTCATGTTCCCAAATTACAAGCATAATCCAATAGTAATTTCACATTTAAGCCATAGTATGCCATGTAGTATAATTATGAAGAGAGTTCGTAATATATTCGTCCAATTTTAGTCAGACTTTAATCATCAAATCATAATTGTATCTGACTCCCCTTTATAATTAATAACAAAGGAGCCGTCTTTACACCACGTGGGCAATTTTTTACCACATTTTGACCGCCCCCCCCCCCTTTGTGGACAAACGTGGACTTTTGATGATCCCCCTCTCTCTGGTTCACTGTCCACCTGTATTCATTTTATAATTTATGAAAATATGGATATTACTGGTATTTACAATTCGTGAAAATAATCTTAATTTGTCATGTTTTTCTGAATAGAAGTTCGCAGATTCAAGCGTACGCGTGTCCACGTAAATTTTTAGCCGGACTCCCCGGTCCCCCTCGTGGACTATCGTGGACTTTTGCCATACTCCCCGCCACCAAACTGTCCACGTAGTACCACCTTGATCAAAAAGTTTTAGGACTTTATTTTTAATATAAAAAATACAAGTTTATTCATTATAATCGATATTGTCCCCTTCAAAGTACTCCCCATCGACTGCAACGCACTTATGC
>JAUMHM010087208.1:0-10494 GCA_032362435.1 Melikaiella ostensackeni | reverse complement strand
AATTATGAAAAATTGATTAACAAAAGTGTTGTTCTATCAAATGCGCACACTTGGCAACGATGTAAATTCTAGTAACTAATACTCCATTGACAACTTCTTCTTTTTACCCTATTTGTTTACATCGTTTACATACACTGACACTGACTTTTACTGAATTAGGTTAGGTCTTTAGGAATATTTCCTAGAGACTCTGATCGAAACTTTCTCGGACAAAGAGAAATAGAACGCACCACAGCGTTGCCACAAGTCAAAAAATAGGGGATATCTTGAACTTAGCAGCTAATGTTTTGGTTTGCGCTGAAGTTTAGCACGATCATAATACCTTAAATAAGTGATAATGTTTTCAATTGGAAGAAATATCACCGAAAGAAAACATGTTTAGCAAACAAAAAATGTCTTTTGTTTTGTTTTTGGTCTTTGGCCTTGGAATGATATGGTTTGTCAATGAAGAAGTCTTTACTGAGAAGAAACCTCCATGCATTTCATTATGATATCATGGCCTCTTCAGGACTGAAACAATATGAGGATATAGTAATAAACTGACCATAATATGATAGTTGCTTCTCACAAGAAAGTCGTTTTTTACGCTAGAGACTTACTGCAAGTGACGTTTTTTGAAAAAATTACAAGAAAACATTCTAAAGTCGGACAAAGAGTCGAGGCCCCTTACTTTTTTTGGTTGTAGCTTGCTCAACAAGAGTCCCAGAATTTTTCAATAAGAAGAAATTAAAGGCCAAAAGCCTTCCAAATTCGAGTGCAGTCTAATGAATAAGTTTATGATTAAATTGCTCTTACGCAAGAAATATCACTTTTAATATTTCTGATCGCGTGGAAGGTACAGCACAACAAGTGAGTGAAAAACGCAGGGTCGTCTCGACGTCTTCGAGAAACAATTCACAGACCGGTTCCTCAGCAAATCTAAACAAACCCATTAGCAAATCTTCGAATGAAGTTAATTTAAAAAATTACATATTGAGTGTCTGCATTTATTATGTTTATAAGCAGTCGTATCAGTTTTTATTGAAGTTTATTTAGTGCTTTCACTATGTTATAGGGTAATTTTTATAAGAAAATGTTTAAGACATTGAGTGAACATTACCTTTTCAATACAAATTTTCCTATACTTTAATTCATTTAAATACTACTTTAATTATCGATTGAATCCATTTCAAATAAGGCAGGTTCTAAACTTCAAGTCGCAAAATTTCTCACAGTTGTTTTTCTTGAACAATCGAGCGACACGTATTTTTCCGATTTGAGAAAAAAAAATTGCACGAATCACGGAGAAAAAACAGTCTGCTCATCTTACTAAATGATGACAGCGTGGATTCTTCTGTAATGTTTACAGAAAATCCTGTGAGATTCGCGGAATTTGCTGTATGATTTATCAAAAGACTTTTAAGGATCTGCAGAAAATTTCTGTAAATCTACAAATAACTAAAAATTACCCACAAATTCTGTGAAATTCTGTAAGCTCTACATGAAAAACTATGATGTCACTATTTTAATGTAAGCCTCTGTAATATATATAATATTAATAGATTTTTTTCTTAAAAATCGAAAAAAAATCTATTTTTTATGAAAAGTTTTTTTGTACTAAAAAAGAACACCCAAAAAGTTTACAATTCAAAATGGACTTTGAGACTCCCTGTTTTTCGTCTCATTAGAGACAGATGTACAATAAATATACACAACAGGGAGAAAAGAAGAAATAATCAACCAAAACCATCCTCACGCTCTTTCTTTTCTCCATCTTTTTTATACTACTATTACTACTGGGGACCAACATTTTTCGAAGCAAATTTAGACTTGCTCCTCAGGAGTGATTTATAGGATAACTACAGTTATGGATAATTAAACATATAATAATTAAGTATATGTGCATGTCAGCTTTTCTTTGTGATACTACTATACAGAATTTTTAGTAATATCTTTCATAAAATCACATTCCACCAAATTTTTTCTTGATCAATAATGCTGAAAATTATATTAGCAAAAACATGAAAATAAAAAAAGATGAAATAATTTTTGAATATAACTTCCTGCGTATAAAATCCTAAATTTTGCTATCCAAAGTTCGGTAAACACTTCACCACAACACTAGTTAAACAAAAATTTCATTTATTTTTCAGAAATCTTTGTGAATTTTGTTTTACTTTATTTTTCTTTTTGAAGACAGAAGCATAAATCAAATTTTTCAATATAAAATTTTTTTGAATTAAAATAAAAATTCTTCACGCGGGAAGAAACTCAAAAAGGACCTAACTGAAGGAGAGCATTTCTACGACTGACTCATCTGTTATAGCCATTTAGACAAACAAAAACGTTTTTTTTTGAGAGAGAGAGAGAATAACCAGTCTTGAACCCTCGCAAAAATCATCTGTTCGAAGAATGACAATAGATTTTAGGAAACTACACAGATAGTCTTAGCCTCAAATATCAAGATTCAGAATTTATTCTAAAGAGACAATAGTAAGATAGTAAAATATTTTGAACATTGAAATAGAAGATTTAGTTTTAATTGAAAACAAATACTATATCTCAAATTATGTATATCCTCCTGGCAACATTATTTTATTTTTAATAGGTACCAGGATTACTTTTTAATTATATTAAAAGTATACTTAGAAAAATTCAAAAATATAGTAGACTGAAAGTACATTAAATATATTTGAAATCAAAAATGTCTGTAAAAAATCATAAGATTAGACACAATGTAAATGAAGTACAATGGTTCATAATATGCACATATTGTTAGTATGGTATTTTCTTCGTAGGCAACGAGGGTATGATTTCTTTTACCTGAACGTATGTAAAACATGTGGCAACCTTATTTTTCGATAAGTACCAGGTTGTCATTTTAATGAGTTATCAAATTGAAAATTTTATGTAAATCCTCACGACAACCGTATTTTTCGATAAGTACCAGGTTGACATTCACATTAGTGGTACAATTGAAAAACCTGAAAAAATTATTACAAGATTCATGTACACAGAACATGGAAAATGAAGAAAATAGATCATAGTGCCAAGATCAAGTTTTGTGGTTGATTTAGAACCAATCTATTCAGATTATTCCATTCCTCAAAAAGAGAAAGGTAGTAGTCCAAACCAATAACACATTTCTAAAAAATTACTAACGTTCTCAAATTTTTAAAATATATTTAAGTAAAGTAGATATCTCTTGGTTCAGTTAGTAAAAACTTAGATTGGATGCATTACAGAAGGCATTATTGATAGAATGCACGTTTCATGGCTTTTTCAAAACAGATATTTCATATTAATAAGAAAATATGTTTTAGCTTCAACAAAAAAAGATAAAAAAGTAACTTTAAAGGAGAATATCAATAAATTTAATGAATATATTTGAATTTGGTCACAAAGAAAAGCTGTCATGCACATATACACAATTATTAGATATTTCATTATCCATGACTGTACTATAGTTTTCCTACAAATTACTTCTGATGAGGATAAATTGGCTTCGAAACATCTTCGTCTCTGATGAGCCGAAAAAACAGGTAGTCTAAAAGTCTATTTTTGAATTGTGAACTTTTTGGGTGTTCTTTTTCAGTACACAAAAAATTTTCATAAGCAAATAGATTTTATTTCGATCTTTAAGAAATTTTAAAAGAGAGACATTGAGCGAAGATTGGTTCCAATCTGCGGGGTTGCCCATGAATATTTAAGGTTTCTTTTAATTGAGGTTTAATGATTAACTCAATTTACCAAAAGTATCTATTTTACTTAAATATATTTCAAAAATTTGAGAACGTCAATAATTTTTTATAAATGTCTTTTTGGTTTGGATTATTACCTTTTTCTGTTTAAAAAATGGAATAATCTAAATAGATTGATTCTAAATCAACCCACAAAATAGATTTTTTTCTGCGTATAGATATGAGTATTTGAACTTTGACGTCTACTTTCCAAAAAAATACAAATTTCTTATCCAGGTTCTGTAGTTTTCAATCAAATTCAAATATTTCAATCTAAATTTCAGATCTTGGTAAGTTTTATCGATTTCTTTCAAAATCCATCGGAAAATTCAAACAAAGTTCAAAATTAAACAAAGTCCAAAAATAAAATACTATATCACCACCTAACTCAGCTCATAGTATTTTTGAGTTGGATAGTCCAACCCGAAACTCTTCTACATATAAGGGCCAAAAATTATTTTTCCACAGACAATTTCACTTTTTTGGTAACAAAATCATTTTCATTGAAAAGTATTATTATTTTAAAATGACTAAATTTTCTCTTGATAATTGAAAGAAGTGATATATTCGAAAAATATGTGAATATTGCTTAGTGCTATCAATACTGATTCTGATATACCTGCAAATTAAATACCATATATTGAGACCCTGCTTCGGGAAAAATATGTAATGAAATTTTTAAAAACTGTAATATTAACACAATATTACAGGGACAAAAAAACGTCTAATTGAAATAAAGTAGGAAATTAATTGAAGCATCATTCAAGTTAAAGTATAGGAAAATTTTCATTCAAAATGTAATATTCATTCAATATTCCAAACATTTTCTTTTAAAAATTATCTTTAAACTAATATGTGGTGAAAGTACTGAATAAACTTTAATACTAAATTGATGCGACTGCTTATAAAGATAATAATATGAATACACTCAACATAAATTTTTCGAAATTAATCTTATTCAAGCATGATAAACCGTTAAATGGCTTCAATGGTCACTCAGAATGAAAGAAAAAAATCCACATCAATTTGGATAAACAGTATATATTTATATTGTTATGACGACGTTTCGGTCCTGAATAGACCCTTTTGAAGCCTTTGATAAAAAACAATTTTATTATTAAGATAACCGAGAAAAAAATTAAAGTATGTAAACAATTTTTTTAAAACAATAAGTAAAATTTCCAATATAACAATTGTGTAAAAATTACTTACAAACGAGATAATATTTGTGTATATATTAAATAACATCCATATCCAATTGCCATTTTCCAATCTTGACTTCAATCGATGCCAAAAAAAACAAACAAAGATGATGTAATGAATATCTAAAAAAAAAAACTCTCTGACTAGTCTGAAAAAAACAAATTTTATGCAAATGAAACTATGATTTAATATTGAAAAATTCAAAATATGTGAAGTTAATGAGGTTATGTCGAAACTTAGTTATAAACTCAATTTAAGAATAAATCAGCAATTTAAAAATATTGCATTAAGCAGTTCCGTAAACATTCTCTTTGTCAATGACAGTTAAAAACGCAAATATAAACTCTTGAATCACTTTCTTGAAATTAGATTAGAACGTTTAAATACAAACACAACAAATAATGAAATTAAATCAAATAATGCAAGTCATTTCTCAAAGTAAGAGTTCTCGAAAGTTCTGAATCTAATTGAGTGTTCTTGAAACGATCAATTCATACTTTATGGCACCAAATAACTTTGAATTCAAGAATCATTACCCCATTTCCAAGAATAGTTTAATGCAATTTGTAAAACAAATTATTGAACAAATTTATAACTACATATTTGGAAGCACCAAAGATCCGTTACTAAAATGTAAGGAATCGTGACAACTCTACAGTGTTAATAAAACATTGTTTAGAATTTACACACAATTTTGATTCAGACAATCCAATAATTTTGAAACAAGAATCAAATCTGAACGAACGTTTAACCTTAGGAGCTTTTTATATCATGAAGGAAAAAAATTGTGTAAATCTTAGAAATGAAAATTCTAGGCTTTCTTCACATTATGATATTTTAGTTTAATTCCATAAATGTGTTCATTAATTTGTTTTTCCAATTTCATTTAACTATTGTTGGAAATGGGGTAATGAATCTGGAATTCAAAGTTATTTGGCTCCATAATGTATGAATTGATCGTTTTAAGAACATTGAATTAGATTCAGTATCTTTAAGAACTCTTACTTTCGAAAATAACTTGCATTATTTGATTTAATTTTATTATCTATTGTGTTCGAATTTAAACGTTCTAATCAAATTTCAAGAATGTGATTTACGAGTTTATGTTTCCGTTTTTAACTCTTATCATCAAGAAGAATGTTTACGGAATTGTTTAATGCAATATTTTCAAACTGGTAAGTTATTCTTTAATTGAATTTATAACCAACTATCGACATAATCTCATTTACTTCATATATTTTGAATTTTTCAATATTAAATCATAGTTTTATCTCTAAAAATTTTTTTAAACTAGTCGGAGAGTTTTTTGAAAATATTTATTACATCATGTTTTTCCGTTTTTTTGACATTAAATCAAGTGAAGATTGGAAAATGGCAATTGGATATTAATGTTATTTTATGTATACACAACTATTATCTTGTTTGTAAGTATTTTTCACACAATTGTTGTATTAGAGATCTTACAGATTGTTTTTACAAAAAAAATTTACATAGTTCAATGTTTCTTTATCTCTGCTATCTCGATTATAGGATTTTTTTTATCAAGGCTTGAAAAAGGTCTATTGAGGACCAAAACGTCGCCATACTAATATAAATATATGCTTTCTTCCAATAAAATAATTTAAAAATAATTTCTGTTAGACTGGTTAAATGAATCAAGATTCTATTAGTGGCTAATCCCAGTAAAAGCGTTTATTTCCTCATGTTTATCGATGACGCGTTTCGATACAGATCTGTATCCTTATCAAATCATTTTTCTTAACAAAAGATCGTTGAAGCTAGAAAAACACGATATTTCTTCAATATCATTGTACATGTTGTATTATTTATAATCTAACAAGAAACGAAGGAATCTAATGCTAAAAGAGGAAAAATATATTTACCTCATCGGAGAAGTTGAAGATAGTTGAAAATGATTAAAATAATGTTGTTTCATAAAGAAAACAAAAGTTCATTTGTATTGAAAGCATAATAATGCTTATTTGAGAATAGCATGTAAAGATCAGACCAAATGCATAACTTCTAAAGAAAATATGGATTTGAATTTTAATGCCGTTTTTTCCGGAAAAAAATTATAATCAAATGAACGTTATTAAATAAAAATCGTAGAAAATTGTAAAAATCACGAAACTATCCTGGATTATTATCAAAAATAAATAGTTACATTTTTAAACAATAATTAAAGACGGACATGTGCCACTTATGAGTTAAACGTTATAACAGCTTTTAAGGTTAAGTTAAGACATCATATGATATATTTACCCGCGAAAATTGACAATTTTTAAATTTTCATATGAGAGTTGAGACTGTGGTATATAATACTTAAATTTTGAATATCATTCTGTAATTTATTGCATTTTTTCATTTTTTATGTAAATCATTTCTAGAGTTAATCTTTTATCTTCGTTTGGCTCTGTATTTGAAATTTTAACATTTTGAATATTAAAATCAAAATTCTGAAAATCCGAACAAAGATTTTTCATGTTCTTTATTAATTCCAGCACCTAAGTTTCTGAAGAATTGTCCAATGTATATCATCCTTCAATTTAAACATGACATTCTATAAATGATATTTACTTCATGAAATTCATCAATCAAGTTTCTAACATTTGGAGAAAGAATTTTATCAAAAGTTTTCTTAACAGAATAAACAATTCGAATGTTGCTCTCTTTATTGAAAATTCTAAAAAGAATTTCGTCAAACCCACTCATATATGACATTAAAATAATTTTCTCTTGATTTGCAAGATCTGTAATTTGTTTATTTGTATTTTTTCATTTTGTAATAGTCTTTTAACTTTCAGCTATTTTCAACTTCAACAGATCTATGGGATACCCATTTTTTAATAAGGTTTTTCGAAGATAAAAGTTAAATCTAAAAAGTTGATTCTTTTAGCAATAGATTCTGCTAATGTTAATTGCAAAACTCCACCCTCATTATTAGATTCTTCTAAAATATTATGAATTTGTCTTTTATATAAACATACTAAGAAATTGTCTCTGTTACGATAATGAAATAAGACTTTCAAAACTGGATTTTCCAACACTGAAAACTTGAGTATAATTTACCATGACGTCATTGAATCTTTTCAAGAATTTAGGTAACTTTGAAATTTATCAATTTCTTTAGTTCCTAACCTCCAAACTTTGGAGCAAACCACGACCATATGACTCTGCTACAATTTTTTCAAAATCTTGGCAAAAATTTTACACAAAATTACTCATTATGTATCCTTTCGAAATAGCATAAATTGTCACCTTTTTTTCTCAAAATTATATACAGTTCACATTTTTATATCACAAAATATTTAACTTGATTCATGGAACTCTCACACATTCTTTTTTATCAAAGTTCTCGTGAGTATATTATAAAAATAACATTTTTTCGGACTTTAATTTAATGCATCGTACTAGAAACGATAAAAAAAGATGATAATAATACGACTCTTGAGAAGAAGTTGGCTGAAGTTGTTAAGGGAAAATGGTATTGCTTTTCCATTTTCATTTTCAATAAAGGAATCGTTTTGATTTCAGTTATATGTAGATATCATATCTGCGCTTTAAAACTTCGAAGGGATTCGAAACTTTTTATTGAACCATTTCGAAATTCGCCTTAAGTGGATTTCACGTCTTTATCCATTTTCGCAGATAAAAATACAGTACAAAAATTGTGGTAAAATTGTAAACGTTCTACATAAATAATCTCAGGTAACGTTTGTTTAATTAAGAGGACGAATTTTATGTTTCACATCTCATTTAGAAGACAAAATTTCAAAAATCATTACATTCATTGCTCAAAATTTTTTTGGCAACGTTTGTGAGATGAAAAAAATGTCATATTTGTATAAAATCATGTCCAAATTAAGCAGCTAAATCGTCATGAGGCGGAGTGTCCATTCATAACATCAGTCCCACCAAACTGCGGCCATGCAAAGGAAAGTATGAAAACCAAGCCAGAACCTTTTGTCAAAAAACTGAATCAATAACTTATTTCTACAGAAATCAATATCCTTCATTTTCTTCTCCATTATTAGATTGTAACTTTCTTATTACACCAATTTCTGAGAGAATTGAAAAATTATTTTTTTCTTTCCCAAAAATGATTTCCAACTGAAAATTAAGGTCAGATGATCTATATCTTCAAGACTTACCGTTCAATATATCTTTTCTGGCTTCTTATTTTTAAGCTAGATGAAAAATCGCATTGAAATCTTGGAAAATGATAGAAAACGTATCAGCCTATGTTTGTTTATTGGATTTTGAACTTTCCATAGAAAAGCTGCAATTCGCATCCAATTCTAGAAATTAGGTGCTAATGTTGTTCCTTAAAACATTCCTTACCATTTATTCGGTAGGATTTTCTAAAATTAAAATTATTTTTAAAAAATGTGTCTACAATAATAATAACTACAAAAAAATGACAAAAAGAAAAAAAAATACAAAAATCCTACAAAAAAATATTTCTAATATAAGCTAACCAAAAAAGATGGTGGAGAATCTTTCGAAAATTAAAATCAGCTCTTGATTATTAGGATTCGATGAAAATTGCAGCTTTTACCTAACACGGTTCCGTTGAAACTACTTCAACGCAAAGGTGCAAGCACCAAAAATGTTTCTCTTGATTTTGTATCTGGAATGTCTTGTGACTATTTTTTGATAAAAAACAAAATCTTTGCCAGAGCCGTTTAAAAAAAAAAACATTTTTCTTCGCAAAAATCGAAATACCCAGTTTTTCTCGGAAACGAAGCGAGACACGAAAAAAGTTAAAAGATGAAAATTATTCTTAGGAAAGATTTCTACAAAAAAAGACAACCTTACTCATTTTTATTCTAACTTTGTTGTCTTGAAAAACTTTTTTTTATTTCAAGAGGTAAAAATTCGCTTTTCACTGTTTTATACAAGAGAAAAAACTAGAACACATATATATTATTATTCAAATTGTCAGAAAACATGTGGGTATGAGTACAATCATAGCTTTTCTACTTAAAATAATCATATCGAAAACAAGAAATAAGAAAGGAAGAAATCTATAAAGGAATCGAAGTTTTTCATGAAAGGAAGAAATATTAAAAACTATTAAGGTATTTTTTATAGCAATTTTTCTAATGAACAATTTTTCTCCGCTAACTTTTTTCATATCTCACTTCCTTTTCGAGAAAAACTGGGAATTTCGATTTTTTCAAATTAAAAATGGATCTTTTTCAAAAACGGCTTCGACGTAGCCTTTGTTTTTTATCGAGAAATAGTAGTCAGACATCCCAAATACAAAATCAAGAGGAACATTTTTAGTGTCCGCACCTTTGAGTTGAAGACATTCCAACGTAACCCTACTAAGTGGAATCTAAAAAGAAAAATTTTTATAACATTTGTTAAATAAACAATTACAACCCGAGCAATTGTTTCTTAGAGGACGCTTATATCTCTCCTTCCAGAGTCGCTGCGATTAACGTTCGGTCTATTTTCATCGATTTCATCAATCATTATAAAGGCTGGAAGAATTTTGAGAATGACTATATATATATATATATATATATATATATATATATATATATATATATATATATCAAACACA
>JAUMHM010087207.1:0-10494 GCA_032362435.1 Melikaiella ostensackeni | reverse complement strand
TATAGGTAATAAATGAATAGTGAGTAATATATAAATAACAAATGATAAATCACCAACACAAGACTGAATAAAAGCACTAAGAATCGAAACCTAACCACTTAAGTTATAAACTAAATATGGGCCAGACTAAACTACCAAGTCGATTGGAAAAGAAAACACTTGTTTTAATAGTGTTAATTTCTTTTGCTTCATTTTTTAGACACCCTGTCAATTTTTCGAAATTTGTATAACAAATTTTGTCGATGGGCACTTAAAAATTGTTATGTCTTCGAAAGCTAATCAGCGACAGACCAAGGCCAGACCAGACTCTTAAAGTGATAAAAAAAGTCTTATTCTGATAATGATGATTTCATATTTTCTATCATTTTGTAAAACCTGTCAGTTTTTCGAAACATGTAAGAAAAATATGCTGATTGAACTTAAAAATTTGTTTTAATATTGGAAGGTTGATCACCACCAGCCCTGGGCCAGATCAAACCTTCCAGACTAGCTAGTCCAGATAAAGCCAGACCTGAGCCAAGTCCGCGCCAAATCTGAGTCAAATCAGATCTTCTGGGTTAGTCGGTCTAGATAAAGCCAAACCTGGGCCAGGCCTGACACTTGACTGCCATGAAATTTTTCCACCCTTTTCAATGAAACCTCTGTTGTCTCTTTCAGTAAAAAAATTAATTCATTCATCAGTAAAATTATTAAAAAGCACCCACTTTCTTTGCTTCTTCTTCATTTAAAAATTCAATTTTTGTGAAGGTCTGTTAGCTCTCTTGAAAGAAATTTGGTTTTTTGCACTTATGCCCTTTTGCTTTACCACCTTTTGATTATAAGAATTAATTCATGGTCAAGATCTGTAGGATAGAATATGAGGTTGAATCTTTCTCTTTGAATTTGTTCCAGTAGGAGTTCACGGAAATTTCAGTGATTTCGACCCTTTTTCAGAAAAATGATTTATCAATTTTCAGGGAAATTCCACTGATTCAAATTTTTAAATAATTTTTTAATCTATTGCAGATGGGGTAATATTATATGAATTTTTCAAAACATATACGAATATATACATTGGACGGCTTGATATTGAATATAAAGAAAAATGAGACTGTTAAATTTAACAGATTCATTAAAAAAATTTAATGTAAATTAATTATTGTAATTAAACTATTTTAATTCAACTCAACTATTTCTATACTATTTAATTTTTAATTTGTAAATTAATTTACACGATGTTTATTGATTTGACAGATTTGTGAATATTTTGTGTAAAATGATGCAGAATATTTGTTTTAGTTTACATTTTAAAGGTGTGTTAACTGGACAGGCATATTCAGTAAATTCTACAGAAAATATCCATAAATCTCTAATTTTACTGTAACTTTTGTAAGTTATACATAAAAAATTCGTAAGTTGTACGAAAATGTATATTTTGTCCCTATTTTTACATCGATTTTTACTGAAAGGCCGTGTCTAGGTTCACCGAAATTCGGTGAGAGTAGACCAAATATTTTCATTGTGAAATTGTAAAGAAGACGTTTAAGTGAAAAAATTCTAGACCCTAATGCCAACTCAAAAAACGTCTTCTTTACAATTTTATATACTTTGGGTCAATAAAAAACGATGTCTTTCAAAAAACCAGCAAAGATGTCATTTAATAACCTGTCTCTACTCTTTAAAAAAAAGAGCATCTACAGTTTGCTCTGCCGAAGAAATTTCAAAGCACTCAGTGAAAGACTGATTGGTTTGATTTGAAGAAACAAAAATTTGTATTTTTACGCTGTATTCGAATTAAATAAATTGTTTATTCACATTTGACAACATGGCTTAATTCAAATAAATGCAATTTTTGAATACAATATTTTACATAGACAAATAAATGTTTGTTTGAAATGAAAGATTTTATTTCAGTAGATTGTTCTAGGACATTTTATTTATCAATCAAGGGGCGCATATATATATATTCACCAACTTCTATTTTGAATGAAAATTTGTTTACCTAAATCTACAATCATGTTACCTTATAATACTACTCATCGCATTTAACATAATTTTTATGTTGCTTTCCCACTTTTGGGATAGTAATGTTTAGATAGTAGTATAATAGATGGATAGATGGATTTTTCAAATAAAAAGATGAATTTTAAAACAAAAAAGACGAATATTCATCAAAAGAGTTGAATTTTCAACTAAGAAAGATTTTTTAGTCAATGAAAAAAAAAATTTTCATCCAAAATGTTCAATTTTTAAGCCAAAAAGACGAATTTTCTAGAAAACAGTTGTATTTTCAAACCAAAAATAAATAAATAAAAGGTAGAATATAATAGGAGATTACTTTTCTACCAAAAATATGAACTTTCAACAAAATACATCAATTTCTAACCAAGAAGATTAATTTTTAAATTGAATAATGAATCTTCAATCAAAAAATGAATTTTTAACCAAAAAATTTCACTCTCTACCAAAAGAGATAAATTTTCAACAAAATACATAAATTTTCAACTAAACTGTTGAAATTCAACTAGAAGAAAAATAAATTTTCAACAAAAAAAAACTAATTTTCAACGAAATAGTTCAATTTTCTACCAAAGAAACTAACTTTCAACTAAAATGGTGAATCTTCAACAAAAGAAACGAAATTTTAACAAAATAGTTTAACTTACAACGAAGTAGTTGATTTTTCAAGCAAAATAGATGAATTTTCAACAAAAAACGTAATAGTTGATATTTTAAAGCAAAAATATTTTTGTTTTAAAACTAAAACAGTTGAACTGAAGCAATAAAGACGAATTTTTTACAAAATACATAAATTATCAGCCGGATAGTTGAATTTGCAACCAAGAAGATTAGATTTATACCAAAAAGACGAATTTTAAAGAAAATACATGAATTCTTAATTAAATAGTTGAATTTTCTACTGAGGAAGATAAATTTTGAATAAAAAAAACTAATTTTCAACAAAATAGTTAAATTACCAACCACAGAAATGAACTTTCAACTAAAATGATAAATCTCCAACCAAAAAAAAATTTTTTTTAACAAAATAGTTTAACTTTCAACGAAGTAGTGAAATTTTCAAGCCAAATTGATGAATTTTCAACAAAAAAAAAAACATAATAGTTGATATTTTAACGGAAAAATATTTTTATTTTATAACTAAAACAGTTGAATTATTCCAATAAAGATAAATTTTCAACAAAATACTCGAATTTTCAACCAAAAGAATTTTCAACCAAAATAGAATTTACAACGGAAAAGGTAATAATTGATATTTCAACTGAAAACGATTTTAATTTTGATAAAAAAAAAACTTGAATTCTACCAAAAAGACGAATATTCAACAAAATAGTTGTATTCTCAACCGAAACAGATTAATTTTCTACGAAACATTTGCATTTTTGTCCAAAAATAATGAAATTTCTGCCAAAATAGATGAATTTTCAAACTAGAATATATAATAATATATAATTATATATAATTATAATAACCAAAAATATAATAGTAAACTTTTCAACCAAAAAGAATGAACTTTCAAACAAAAAAAGATGGATTTTCTTATTGGGTTCTATTAATTCAGTTCACATTTAAGTTGTGGATGACCCCTAAGCTTTTATTTTTTAATGTATTAGGCAATTTTTTTCACCACTAAGTAACTTATAACTCGGGTTTTTTTCTAAAAATAGGAAAATACTTTGTATTACATGAACTGCTCTTTTTTCTTGAAGGGGCCTCCTGAAAGAGTTTGCAGGGAGCCTTCTAGTTACGCCACTGCTTAATATGTAGGTTATTATTAGAAGATACTTTTTGTGGGTAAACTTACAAGAGTTGCTTCATTTCAAGTGCCATCCTTCTTCTACAATAAAAAACTGCATTTTTATATTGAAACAGCTCCACATATTCCACGTTTATTTTCAAATGATTTGCTAACAACCATTGACAAACTGCTTAAAAATCTAAAAGGAAATGTGCTTCAATCTCTAAACGTTCCAGTGAACAAATTTTTATATTAATTGCTTTCTAATCTAATAAAATAACAGTGCAAAAACAGTGGTTCGTGACATTTTAAGTAATTCAATTATAAAAGTTTGGTAGCAATATTTCTAGAGAAAATAGAATTAGGAAAATATATTTCCTTCCTTTGAAAGTTTGAACGTTCAGAGTTCTTGGTACGCAGGTATACTCTTGAAACTCGTCGCCGTTCCCCTTCTACTGTTGTACCGCGGAAAGTCACCATCTGGCTGTCTAGTCTCAAAATTCCGATACGATACTGAACTATATATAGGTTTTTCGACATCACATCGATATGTGACAAAATCGATATTGGAGTCATAGAAACCGCTATCGATACGAGAAAAAACCGATATTTTCCGATACGATATCGAGAAAGTCTTGTATCGAACAGAAGGGGTGAGAAAACAGTATGCAACATTGTCTTAAACGAAGAGATGACAAAACAAGTTGATGATTTCGTGTACCTTATAGGAAGTTTACTTACTGTTGACGGAAAGATAGATGCAGAGATATCAAGATGTATAGACGAGGGAATGGTAGCGTACCCAGAGGTAGACCAAAGAAAGAATGGTTGGAATGTGTGAATGAGGCTCCAAAGCGAAGAGATATAAAAAGTCGTAGAAGGACAAGAGCTTGCGTGAAACGATATATAGATGTAACAGCAGCAAAAGATGTAAGCAAGGATGGAGCTTTGTGAAGCTCTTCACCTGGGATGATTGCTGAAAATATTGATCAGTGGCTTGTGCCGGAGCGGTGTTGTGGAAAGAGTGTGTCGTTTAAATGAATAAAATGCGATGACTTCTTGATTGATCTAAAATCAATCCCTTCTCCCACCTTCTACCCAATTCTTTTTGTTTTACTCGCGTTGAAATCGCGGCTTTTCAGGCATGTAAATAAGGTATAGTTGGATTCAAATTTCTCCAACATAAAGCACTTTTTGTTGCATTTTCTTTTAGGAATGAAGGAAGATATTATATTTTCCTTCATTATCTGTTATTATTTTTTGAATGCCACATTTTTAATATTTTTCATGATAAACTATGACAGGGTAATTGAAAATCAGACTCAGGGCAAGTGCAATATCTGTTTTTTGTTTTTCTTTTTCGTTATGAAATACGAAAATCTGTCAACAGTTCGAGGTTAGTTGGAGAGGTTAAAAACCTCATTCTTGAAATAAGAATATAAGTACATAATAATAATTGGTAAATAACATTTTAATACATACATTTACACAGACAAATAATTTTTAAATCAATTTATAAATGATACAATTTAAAGTAGGTAAGTTTTTCAATATCACTGGAACCTTCATAATAGATTCAAATTTTATTTTTTCATTTTCATTAATATTTTTATGAGCGACAAAAAATTGAAAGCAACCATACATTATGAGAATCAGTGGATGTTTTATTAACAGTGACGAAGGTACAGTCTTGTAAAATTGGGATTTTATTGGTTTTTTTTCACACGTACCATATTACACTTACCTGTAATGATGGAAAATCTGGATTCGTTAAGACAAAAGTTTTTGTTGATTAAAGGTCTCGATTAAAAGCAGAATGTCCAAAGATATTTTTGAAAAAAATTTGTAACAAGAATCTTCTCAAATATTTGAAGTATTATTAGTCAAAGTATGACTTCGTAATTTTGTATCAAACACACTTATCGACCCTACACAACCTTCGGAAATTATGGAAACGCTTGGTTTTTCGGCTGTTACTAAACAGCCTTAATTTTGATCATTTTTATTGGAAATTTTTTTCCCTTTAATAGCGCGAAAGGTTATAAAATTCTGCATCTAATAAGTTAAAGTTGCAGGCAAAATGTTAATTTTATAAAAAGATATTGGAAAGAAAACGTTAAATTTCGATCTTCTTGACAAATGTCAATAACTATGAAAATATTAGTATATTGAATCTGAGAAATGCTTATGAGAATTCACACATTTTTCAAATTTTTCAACTTTTAGTAATAAGTTTGACCCTAGGATAGAATCTGGGGAAAAAATTCAAAAAATATCTTAAAAAGTTGGAAAAATGCTATGGAGACTTACCTCTAAAATGAGCTCAATGATGTTTAAAAATGTTAAATATTTGTAGAGTTATTAACAATTTTCAGAAAACTTTAAAATTTGACGGTTTATGCCATATCTTTTATAAGATTTAGATTTTGCCTTCAACTTGAACTTATCAGACGCAGACGTTTATTAACCTCCGTGCTATTATGGGTACAGAAAGATAAATTAATACAAAAATGAAGTCACTTTAGCAACAGCTGAAAAAACAGGCATTTCCATAACTTGCGACGGTAGTGTGTGAATCTAAAGCATGTAATGTAAAGAAAGGTTGTGAAAGAAGAAAATGATGCTTTCGAATATCCTTATTAAAGTGGCGACAATAAACTACTATAAAGCTCAAAAATGGTAATTACCGTTATTTTACAAAAAAGTTGTCAAAATTTAACTCAGAATCCGTAAATTGGCACTTAATTATAACTTTTCAATTTAATCTCAAAAAGGGAAAGAATATTCTTCTTAGAAGCGAAAAAAAAAACTGTCTTTATAAGGATTAAAGAGTAATGTTCTACTTCATGACATCAAAAATGAGAAGCAAAACATATATAACCACTTAAGAACGATATGTTCATTTTTATTGAGGAATTTTTTAATTTTCACGAAACTTCAGACATAAGATGACTTTGAAAAAAATATTGAAAAAAAAATTTCCAGACATTGTGTATTAAAAAAAAAACATGATTTTTTTGTAAATTGATTTAGAACCAATCTATTTGAATCATTTCATTTTTTTAAATAGAAAAAGGTAATAATCCAAACAATAACATTTCTAAAAATTGCTAACTTCATCAAATTTTTTTAACAATTTTTTTTCCTTCTGTTTTCCATTTGTTTTATATTTATTGTACATTTGTCTCTAATCAGTCGGAAAAGAGGTAGTTGGAAGTATGTTTATGATTTGTGAGTTATTTTTTGTTCTATTTTAGTACAACAAAATATTCATAAGAAAATAAATCTCATTTCAATCTTTAGAAAAAAAACATTTTTTATTTAATTCTATAATTTTTTATCTAATTCAGATACGACAATTTTTCTTTCTAAAATCTGGTGAGTTTTACAGTCCTCTTTCGGAATCCGTTCGAAAATTTGAAAAAAGTTCAAAATTACCGTAGTGGCGACGATTTTCTTGAAAGTATAAAAAGTCGATTTTCGCTTAAAACCTGCACTTTTATTTTTCGCCAATTTCGTTTGAATTTAGCCTCCTATAAGGAAGATATCCTGTGAGTTTGATGTGGGCTTAGCCATTCTTTCTCGGAAACAACGAAAGATACAACAAAAATTTTAGTTCTGAAAAAACCCTCTTTCTCGTTTGTTATATCTTGCATCGTATACGAAAAAAATTCGAAAATTATATTTTTAGGAAGAAAAAATTCTTTCGGCCACAAAAATGGTTTAGCCCTCATAGAACTGATAAGAAGCCTTTCTCGTATTAGCAGAAAAATTTCAAAAATATTATGAAAAATAAAACAGATGGGGTTTTGCAGAAAATCTTTTTTTCATGTTTTCAAAAATTTTATGACAAAAATACAGCAGATTTTCTAAAAAACACTGCCTTTTTTATTGTTAACAATATTTTTCTAAAGTTTCTGCTTATATAAGGAAGGCATCTTATTAATTTTATGCACGCTAAACCATTTTTAAGGCAGGGAGAATTTTTGTACCGAAAATATAATTTTCGAATTTTTCTCGTAATCGTTGGAAGATAACACAAAAAAGTAGGAGAAATTTTTTGTAGAACTTTTTCAAATGTGCAAAGTTTTGTGTTGAAATTTTTTTGTATCTTTCATTGTTTCTGAGAAAAATCGAAAAATAAGATTTTAAGAAAAAAAAATTCTCCTGGTCACAGAAATGGTTTAGCCCGCATAAAACTTATAGGATATGTCTTTCTTACAGAAGGAAAAAATAAAACAAAAATTGGCAAAAAATAAAAGTGCGGTTTTTAAGCGAAAATTGACTTTTTATATCTTCAAACAAAATGTCATACTTTGGTAAAATTGAGCGTTTTCAAATTTTCCGACAGATTTCGACAGAGGACGATAAAACTCACCAGAATTCAGTAAGAAAAATGGCGTAACTGAATTAGATCAAAAACTATAGCATTTCAAAGAAAAAAAAGGTATTTTTTTGAAAAATCGACACCAAAAGTCAAATACTCGTAACTTTGTGGAAATTTTTTTCTCGAATCAGAAAAATACGTGACACCTCATTTCCTCTAAAAAGCAACATATTACGTCGCTGAGAGATCCCCCGACTTGAAGTGTAGAACCTGTCTGATTAAAAATGGATGAGATGTAATTCTTTTTTTTTTGTAAAAAATGCTCAGCGGATAGAGATAAACAGTGTCTCGATTTTGTGGTAATAAACTGGCTGTTTTTCTCATAATAATTATCAAAAGAAGTCCAAAAGCACACAAAAATTAAGGTTTTGAAAAAGGGGTGAAAACCTCGATTATACAAAGTGGAAACCTAATTTCTTGCTTGCGAAAAGACGCTTTACACGCAGGTCATGTAAAAAAAGATTTAATGGGATCACACCTAAACTTTGATCAACAAATAAAAAAAATCCACAATTGGATGCATGCAAGTTGCAAAAGTTGTTAAATCCATAAAAAAGGGGCTAATTAAAATAGTACTAGGCTTCGAAGAAATACAGGAGAAAGTTTTCTTTTGCTTGAGAGGCACATTTTCTCAAATTTGCACGGTGATTAAAAATCGAATTTTCAATTAAAAGAAAAGTGAGAATTTACTTTTTAGATAATGAATGCTGAAGCAACACAAAAAAAGTTTGATTAAAAATATTATTAGGTTTCGAGAAAATGGAGGATGATTTTTTTTTCGCTTGAGTCGCACGTTTGGACTTGACAGAAAAACTTTGGCCGGTGATAAAAAATCCAATTTTCTGACTTCAGAACTTGTCAGTCGTCATTAGCCGGTCAGTTTGACGCGAGTGCGCATGTGCACAGTGGCCTTAGTGCAAATTCATTGTTAGGTTCTTATGTCATGCTAACAAAAAAAAAATTTTAATAAGATTATAAAAAAATATTTTTGTCCGGATGTGTATTAGAATTCTTTTTTGATTTTTTGAGCCAATAATTTCATTTTCGAAAAATTGCGGATCAGGCCCTTATGGCATGCTACCTTTCAATTGAACCGCTAAGTGCACAGAGGGAACTACTGACATTTTTGGCCAAAATAAATTAATAATGTATTCATATAGATTCGAATACGATCTATTTAATGGGTGCACTAAGAAAATGATGCGAAAATTATTTGTTTAAATATTTATGAATTTTAATGTTTAAAAATTTGCATTAAGTGCAAGAAGGGATCATCTTCAGTAGTAGACTCCTTTCTGCACTTAATCGAATATTTTTTGAATAAATATATGTAAAATCTGTTTTTCTTTGTAAAATATTATCTGCCGAGTTACCAAACGGATCGAGTGCACTGAAATTAGTTCAATAAACCTTTTGTTTTATGAGCGCTATATTCATGTCTTATTCACTTCCGTCATATCAACGTACAGGTGTTATAATATTTTCTAATCTTATCATTCAATGTAATATGCATTAAAAATTATGTCGAGCGATTCAGAAGATGGTATTGTAGAATCAGAGGGTTCATCATCACATCGGTGTCTGAACCGGAACCTCCGAAAAGAAAAAGAGAAGTTCGTAATAAACTATATTACAGAAGAAATGTGATTAGAAATGCAAAGGTTGCAGGAGAAAAATACGTGAATTGAAAAGGAAATATAGTTGAAAAACGAAAAACTGGTGATCCTTGCAAGTAAATTTCGACAATAGTATAAATTATAATTTGTTTAGGATAATAATTATTTTTGATTGTTTCAAGTGTTCTATATTTTTTTAATAAATAAGGAAGCATATAGAACAATTTCCAGTGAAAATCTCACATTACAGCGGTAAGGAATTTATGTATTTAGATGCAAGATTAAATACTACTATAATGTACAAACTATTCAAAAAGAAACAACCGAATGTTAAAATAAGTAACTGGTTTTATTGGCAGACTACAAAAAAAATTTTAATCTTCGCTTTGGTAGACCCCAAGTTGACACTTGTTGAATTTGTGAAGAAAAGGGTGCACTATTACGTAGTAATAATATTAGTGATGCAGAAAAACAGCGTATTGCTGCCGAACTTATAGTACAGAAACACGTAGCAAAAAAGTTTTATGCTAAAATTGAATTTGTTCGAAAGCTGTGTGAAATGCGAAACCATGTTGCTGGAGTCTGTTTAGATTACAATCATGTCAAATTTTCCATTGCCACATATTCCAGTACAGCATGTATTCTACTATAGACAGTTATTGGTAAATACTTTCGGTATTCATAATATAGGTGAAAACACAGCAAAACTTTACGTTTATCATGAAGGTATAGCGAAAAAATCACCAAATGAAATA
>JAUMHM010087206.1:0-10495 GCA_032362435.1 Melikaiella ostensackeni | reverse complement strand
ATATCAAATAACTCATTCTTTGCTTTCTTTAGAAAAATGTCTATTTTAAGTTGAGAAGCTGGATAAACATTTTTATCATCAGTAGAAATTTTCAATGCAGCTTTATATTCTGAATGATAGTAATTTTCGATCATCCTTCTAATAGACTGCTGACTTAACACCGGAATGGAAGTTTTGGGCCATATTTTTTCTACTTCTTCAATTACCAAAGATATTACTTGTTTGATTGATTGGTGTTTACCGTTATTTTCAATTGATAACTCGTTTCTCATTGAAATTAGATGTTTGAAAACATCTTCATAAGTTGGTCCGTCAAGCTTCTTAAACTTTACTAATAAACGATCAGGTGGACACGATCTCATTTTGTACCTTCTTATTTTGCTCTAAGGCATGTTTTATCAACTTTGAATCAATAATGATGAAGACATATATTTGAGTCTCGT
Source organism: Melikaiella ostensackeni (assembly GCA_032362435.1). Lineage (NCBI taxonomy): Eukaryota > Metazoa > Arthropoda > Insecta > Hymenoptera > Cynipidae > Melikaiella > Melikaiella ostensackeni. Next base: position 10,052 of record JAUMHM010087206.1, on the reverse strand, counting down.
TTTCTCAGACAAAACAAAAATTGATCAACATTTGAAAACCAAATGCTTACTTACTATTGTAGGAAATGTCGTTCATAACTTTTCTAGTTCACATAGTGAATTATTAAATATCGATTATATTGAATGAAATTATCTCAACTTATGTAGCATATGATCAAAATATCAAGAATGCTCTTTCATCAAATTTTCAAATACCAATATTTTAAAGTAATCTGAACTTGTATTAAAGCGGCGCGCGTACATCAGGTGGCAGCATCGGTCTTTCCGTCTCAAGACTCGACACTGCAGGTTAAGACAAGTTTAGACATGTTTGACGTTGCTTCGCGCCGGGCATTTGTGTTTATAGTTGCTGATGCTCGATATTACTTTCTTAGCCGAAATTCGAAATAACTACACAAAATTTTTACTATCGTACTATTCTCATACTTTCAATGTTCGTGACGATAATGATTGGGTAAACAGACCAAGTGTGTATATTAAAATTATTAAAATGGAATAACCTAACCTCTATTTTAATTCAAAGTTAAAACGTTGAAATTCACAACATTGAAATTTATCGAAAAAATCACTGTTTTCAAAGTTTCAAACTTTAAAAAGTTTCTGCTAACTGAGGATATCGTTTGAAAAATCTGAAAAAGTCATAAGGACTCATTTTCATATATAGAAAGAGATTTTTGCCAGCCATAGTCAAAATTAAAAAAAATAATTGTTGCCTCCCAACCATAAACAACTAAATAAAAACATCAAAATTGCTCGCGGCACAATTTCTTGAAGCTCAGAAAATATTCTTTTATTTAATGATACTTCAAAATCGCAATTATAGTTATTTTGTCATTTCCTTCTGAACTGACATGTATTTTTAGGACCAAAAAGACCCCTCTGATGGATATTAAAAAAAAAAATTTATGATCTTGTACCATTTTTAATTATCTTCGATACTTCGATTTTCAAATGAAAATTATATTCTACGTGACAAAGTTCATCACCAGAATTTCTTTTTACACTAAAAGTTTTTGCAAATCGTTTGTTATATCAAAATATATGAATTCGTACAGTAAAAACTAATTCGATGAACAAATGGTGACCGAACATTGAAATGTATCAAAAAAATCACTGTTTTCTAACTTTCAAACTTCAAAAAGTTTCTGCTTACTGAATATATCGGTTTAAAAACCTGCAAATAACCATGAAGACTATAAGAGAAAGGTTAAAATGAAAGAGGATTTTCTTTCATCCCTGCTAAACATTTAAACGTGTTCATTTCATTAACCTGTTCAAACTTAAAGAGAGGAGATGTCACCCTGTGACTGGAATCTTAAAGAAAATAATAGTAGAGTTGGAAATAATTTTTTTTAGAATGATTTTTAAGATAACAATCTGAAATTATGAGCGTCATATCAATGTACTATTAAAATGAAAATTCTCATTTATCCCAGTAATAGCGGTAGCGTTGATCTATGTCTTTTCAACGTTGAATTAAAAATTAATTTCCATTACTAACTAATAACTGTCATAAATATAAAACTGCTTCTGCTTATTAATCGTCGTAATTGTAATAATCATACTGCATATAGCACATTAATTATCATAATTGTCATAATCGTCATGAATGTAGAATTGTTTTCATATATGAACCACCATAATCGTCATAAATGTAAAACTTATCTCACATACTAATAGTTAGAAGTGTAAAATTGATCCTGCACACATACATTCCTATGATAAATTTTATTAGCATATTAATCATCAAAAATGTAGAACCATTCTCGCAAATCAATTATCATATAAGTGAAATTGTTCAACATGTGCGTGAAACTGACCATTTTGAACTTTTTCTCAAAATTGAAAATTAGAGGCCAATAGAATTTCCAACCTTTTCACTTGATTGTATCCAGAGTCTGAACGAATTCTTTTGCTTGAAAATGCTTACTTCAAGTACATGTTCAAAAAACAATAAGAAGGGAGACGTAACGTCCCGTCTTTTTTCATGAAACTAAACGGATCAATAATTGTTCTGCATCAAATGAGTGAGCGTGCTTTGACTACACGAGGAGTGCAACCCCAATTAATTGAAGGTGCGTGAGTTGGCCTAAGCACGATTATTTATGTCTATATTTTGTCATATTTATGTTAAATAATTGGACGTATATACGTGCTTCAGGTACATGAGAAGTGTAATTCCAGATAATTGGAAGCGCATGAATAGCTCGAGCACGCTTAGTCAACTAATTGTCAACGCATTTACGACCCTCAATGCGCCAATAATTCACCAAATTCGGAGGTAGCTTTTGCCTTTAAACCCCCCGAAAATGTGGAAGACCGTTACGTTAGGTTCAGTCTCATATCCGTCGTCATTTCGTCCTGTCGATCTGCTATCCGTCGCCGTATCGTCCTGTTGATCTCTGAGTCCAGTCTCATACCCGTCGGAATAACGTCAAGTTCAGTCTGTTATACGTTGCCGTTACGTTAAGTTGAGTCTCATAACCGTCGACGTTTCGTACAGTTCAGTCTCATATCCGTCGCCGTTTCGTCCTGACAGTCTGTTACCCGTCGCCGTGTCGTCCTGTTCATTTCTGAGTCCAGTCTCATAACCTTCGGCATTACGTCAAGTTCAGTCAGTTATCCTTCGCCGTTACGTTAAGTTCAGTCTCATATCCTTCGCCGTTACGTTAAGTTCAGTCTTATATCCGTCACCATTTCGTCCTGTCAATCTGTTATCCGTCGCCGTAGCGTCCTGTCCATCTCTGAGTTCAGTCCGTTATTCGTTGCCGTTACATTAAGTTCAGTCTCATATCCGTCGCCGTTTTGTTCAGTTCAGTTTCATATCCCTCGTAATTTCGTCCTGTCAATCTGCTATCCATCGCCGTATCGTCCTATTCATCTCTGAGTGCAGTCTGTTTTCCGTCGATGTATTGTCTTTTTTATCTCTGAGTCGAGTCTCATACCCGTCGGCATTACTTCAAGTTCAGTCTGTCATCCGTCGCCGTTACGTTAAGTTCAATCTCATATCCGTCGCCATTTCGTCCTGTCAATCTGTTATCCGTCGCCGTTTCATCTTGTCAGTCTGTTTTTCGTCACCGCCAGTATCGTCTGACTTCAAGTCAAATTTGTATTTTTGATAAGTGTTCCGCTATAAAATTTGTAAAATTGTAAAATTGGTTTATCTTGAATTGGTAAAATTGATTTACTGTGAAAATCGTTTGGTGTAATAATTGTGTAATAATTGTTGTTGTGTAACAATTGCCTGATAATTGTTAAGCGTAAAATCATATTACTGTTGTCAAATTCAGTGAGAGGTATAATTTGTGAAAGGACGTAAGTCCAAGACTTCTGCGCAACAGAGACCTTAGGTCTTCCTCGAAGCGTTTGCCTACCATACATGAACACCTGCATAGAGTTTCTCTGGAGATGAGAGTCTCATCCGAGGGAGACGCTATTCAGTGATCAAGTCCATCAGCGGGTGAATCCCAATAGCCCATGATGAAATAACAATTTGAAGGACAGCAATCATCCCGCTTTCGAGGTCGTTTTTGGACACCCAAGGCTCGCTGTAATTTCTTGAGTCGGTAAGTGACCCATGTATATTTAACCTTTTTCATCTACTTACTTGATACTCAACCAATCACTCAGAATCTCCGTTTTGCTTTTTCAAAGCCGCCTTTCTCCTGGAAGATCGGATTTCTAACTCGTCCCGACGCAATTAAACCTCCTTATGCTTATAACCACTTTTACTCAATGAATAAACGATTATTGCAATAGAAAATCATTTTAGATACTTTGTCTCTTCCTCTCTCTTAGTTTTCCTTAATCCCGCTTCGGTTAAGTTGAAGCAATTAATGCTATTTTTATTATATCAATGATCGTCGAGCAGGAACGAGGATCTGTCAGTTCAAATAAGGTAAGTGACGTAACTTTAATATAATGAAAATTTCAAGACGTCACATTATAGTCAAATTTTTAACCCACAAAGTTGAATTTCCAACAAAACTGTCAAATTTTTTATCAAAAAAGATTAAAATTCAAGCAAACGGTAAAGGTAATAGTTGATATTCCAACAACAAAAGAAGGTTGTCAACAACATTCTGAAATTTCTAACTAAAAGGTTGAATTTTTGAAAAATAATTAATTTCTCAACAAAGTAATTAAATTTTCAACGAAAGAATTGAATTTTCAATAAAATAAATAAATTTTTAATGGGAAAATTGATTTTCTGGGCAAATAATTGAGTTTTCAAGCAAATACCTAAATTTTGAACCTAAAAAGGTGAATTCTAATGAAGAAATGTAACAGTTGAATTTATATGAAAATTAGATGAATTTTGAATCCAAACAGATGCATTTTCAACCAAGGAGATCAATTTTTTACTAAAAAAAAAAAATTTCAACAAAATACATGAAACCTCTAGCAAGAAGTTGAATTTTCAACTAAAAAAGATACATTTTCAACCAGAAATGAATGAGTGAAATTTTCAGTACAAAAAATTAATTTTCCACAAAGAAACACAAATTCTCAACGATATAGTCCAATTTTTAACGATATAGTCCAATTTTTCAACCAAACAGATGAATTTGTAACAAAATAGTTCAACTTTTAACCAAAAACTTAAATTTTTAACCGAAAAAAATGAATTTTCAACCTAATGGTCAAATTTTTTATCAAAAAAGATTAAAATTCAAACAAAACGAGAAATGCACTAGTTGATATTTCAAAGAGAAAAATATTCTCTAAAATATATATATATATATATATATTAATTGCCAGTGCAGTTCAGCGTACTAGTGCGAATGCGTCGCGCAGTGAGCCGTAACTGAACTGGGAGATTCATGCAACCGAATTTTTACAACCAAACGGATTGAGTTATCATAACTAAACAAGTTAGGTTGCCATAAACAACCGTCCGGTTCAGGCAACCAAAACATTACCAACCGAACATAGTTCAGTTTGAGCATCCAAACCATTTCTGTGCGTGTGGAAAAAAGTAATCTTTTTTATTTGAAAATTCATCTTTCTTTTATGAAAATTATTTTTTTCGCTGAAAATTTATCTATTGTGGTGAGAAAATCATATTTTTTAGTTTCAGGCTAAAAATTTATCATTTCGGGCTCAAAAGTCAACTATTTTGTGAAATATATATCATTTATAAAAGTAACATCTACTGGTCAAAAATCATGATTTTATATAAATTATATAAATTTATTGGAAATTTACGATACATGAGAATTTGTTTACTGCTCTTTAGCTCTCAGAGGATAATTATAGGTATAAGTGCTAACTTTTAGATCCCTTTTCATCAATAAAAAAATCGTTAAGAACAAAAAAAATATCATCTAATGACGTGAGAACGTAAATCTTCTCCTCTTTTTCAACTGTAATAACAATTTACAATAAAACCCGACTCTATAATTGCTGCGTATTTTTCGGAGGATATGAACAAAAGAAAATAACAAAACAATTTGCTATTACTAAGTATTTTGAACTTTATCGTGGATGCCCGAACTCAACACATATTCATGTTGATATGCGGCTTCTTGTGGAAGATTCGGGTATCAAACTACAACTTTTTGACCCCCTCCGAATATAAAAAAAAAAATCTGCCGCTTATGCGGGCAGATTCACATCGTGCACGGCTCGCTTCGCTCGCAAGTTTCAGCGCGTCAAGGGCGTGCGTCTGTCGGATCTCGAGCTTCGCGCTCGATAGTATGCTTACCTCGCCCTACCCTCTCGGTCTTTGTATTTCCCTTTCATTTTTGCAGACCTTTTAAAATTCAAGGTTAAATCACTGATAATTGTAATTTGGTGATTCCGAATTCTTCTTTATTGAAGCTCCTTCCGTTTTATCAAATAAATTCTCATTACGTGTCTAGCGCTTCACGCTCGATTAGAGCATGTCTATGCTGCAAAATCTTCCACATTATGTTGTACTTTATTATGATCAAATTCATGTTATATTAAATTCTAGACCATGGTCCGATACTTCTGCTGCAGCTGAAAACTTTTGCCGTCAAAAATTGTATTGGGTCCTGTGGCTTTTTTCTGTAAATTCATATTAGTTATTTTTAATGGTATTTTTTGCGATTGAAAGAAAAACTATGCGTCTTATCTAAGACACATAAAGCCAATATCTTCTCAATGAGATGAGAATGTAAAAATATATTTTTGCGCTCCGCCCTAATGTATATCGAACACGAAATAGAATATTGTACATGCAAATTCCAGAGAAACAAAACAGCAATTATTTTTAAAACTTTGCAATATATTTATAATAATCGTACACACATATGTAGTTACAATAATGTAAAATTAGTAAGAAGAGTCAAGTAAAACATAGCATGAGTCAGGGTGACAATTATCGCAAGAACGCTGAAAACAGAATACCTTACGACATCGCTGACATACATCAAAAAAAGATTTTTGGTAGGCGGAAAGTTGTTGTTTCAACTGCTGCTGGGAAGCACACCTGACCAGTTTCCTTAATTATTTATTATTTGCAGCAATCCAGCGTGTGTGGCATATTTTTGCATTTGTTTGGCGTACCAGCTGAAATTCAAAATTGTACATGTTTTATTATCAAACACCAATATTCTACCACGTGCTTTATTCTTTCATTTATTATAGAATGATTATGCGAGAATTGAAACAGGCTAAACTAATTTCTATAAAATATAGCTTAACTCTTTCAATCGTGCAGTTTTATTTTATTTTCTAAATCCTTGAAAACTTCGAGAATGGATTAGCATTAAGAATCCCTGACTGAAAAGCAGATCGACCAAAAAGCTCGTGAAAAAATTTGAATTGTGCTAAACAATTTACATAAATTACATTTTTTCAGTCAGTGATTGAATTATAATGTGTGGGGTGTTGTTTTAATGTAAATTGGACCAAACAGGAATGTTAGTGACGTTCATTGTTTTCGCAATCCGTAATTTGTGCCTTAATCCTCATTTTCACCACTTGCTTATTACTATTTACTTTCAATGCAGTATTCATTCTAGTGCAAAAACTTGTTCGATTTTGAGTTCGTATACCGAAATAGAAATTTCATTATTATGAAATTGTGAATTAAGACACAATTCTTTGATTTGGAAGAGAATAAAAATAACTTACATTCCTACCTCGTTATGTTCACATGAAAACAACACCTCATACATAGTTAAAGCGGTAACTGTAAAAATGCAGTTTTTGAAAACTTCTTAGACAACGATTTGAAAAAAAATGCTAACAATAAAGAAAATCGATAGGGAATCTTTTGTGGAGAGCTTCGAGGAGAACAATTTTTCCTCTATATATCTTCACGCATAACGCATTTATTTAAATAAAAAGTTTTTGATTTTCAGAAAAACGGCCGCTATTATGTTAATTTTTAAGGTAATAACGCGTTCAAAAATATTAGGCACCCCATCCTCAAAGTTTTTTTTAGGTCCCAAAGAACACATCTATCATTTTTCATGCGTTTTCAACAATTTGAGGTTAATTTAGGTGTACTGCCGCCCAGAAATAAAATCATAAAGATAAAAACAATAATATATGAGAAAATTTTCTGAATAGACGAGGAACATTGGAGTAGTATAGCACTCGGGAATTTTCTTAAAACTCTTTCTGTACAATTTTTTGAAGTTAGAATTTATAAACATTTACAAATTTTTACGGGAAACGTTTAGAATAAAAGTTTTCAGATTGAAAGTTTTTGGAATAAAAGTTGAACTTACTGCAGTGGTTGGAGCAGCAATCGGCATGGGCTCCACACGATTCGTCATACTTCTTAGAATTACAAATTGGGGGCAAGGGTGGAGCAGGAGTGCCAGCAGGTGGAGTAGGAGTGCCAGCAGGTGGAGTAGGAGTGAGAGCAGGTGGAGTAGGAGTGCCATAGTCAGCTTCGGCTCCAGCAAAAAGGGCCATGCTGATCAGAGCGAAGAGGGTGATGATTGTTAGTTTCATTTTCGTTGAGAAGTGACCTCTTCTGCTTCGTTCACGGCTTATATACAGAGTCAGGGGCTAATCCAAAGGAGGGTTTATTTGGAGTGGGGGCTTCTGGTGATCGGAGGCAGAGCAACCTCAAGTTTTTAATACTCCCTCCACAAGAATTAGAATTCAAATTGGATTGGTTGAATATTTCCTTCTCCATTCCATATGTAAAATTCTAAACTTTTTCGAAAGCAATATTTTGATACTTTTAGATAATCTATGTCACGTTCGCCATTATCACAAGTTAATGCTTCAAAATGAAAAAAATAGAATTATAGACACACTTGATTCACGACCATCAAATATCAAAAACAATCGACAAGGAAACTTTACTAATGGAATAGTAACCGAACATTAAGAATTAATCAACATTTTCATAAATTGCGGTTTTAGCAAAATTAACTTGTAGTTCCCCAATAATCTGTTAGTGAAATGATGAAACATCCCTCTCTTGTTAATTTGATTGATGTTTCTGACATCTTGTTTGAGGAATCTTTATTTTCAATCTTTTTTTGTTTAATGCAATAAGTGTACAGAAAATGGTCTTGGAAACTCTTACTGCATTCTTTGAAAGATGCAGACGATAAACCAGAAATTGTAAGAACAAAAGAGCATTTTTTTCTGAAAATATCAATTCCCTACAATACGCAACACTCTTCCTTTCGGGCCTTCGGCTATCAAAAGCTACTGTTCCAAGGAGTCGGGGAAAAATTAAAGGCAAAATTTTAGACTTGCGAAAGACACCCAAATTCGGAGAAAACTAAACGTTTCCTACGTTCTGGAACATGAACGTTAAATTTTCAAATAGAACCCAATAATTATTCCTTTCGGGACTTCGGCCGTCGAAAGCTTATATCCCGCGGAATCAGAAAAAAATGTTTAACCAAATTTTAGACTCAAAACTTTCGGTTTTTCCTTCGACACCTGACGGCCGGAAAGGAAGGATTATTGGGTTCGATTCGAAAATTTAACGTTCATGTTCTAGAACATAAAATTCGACTGGTTTTTTCCAAGTTTGGGTGTCTTCTGTAAGTTAAAAATATAACTTAACATTTTTTTCTGACTGTTTCTGTTTCTGTTCTGGTGTAAAGCGTTTCTTATGTAATTTTTCATTTTATAATCTTTTTCTAAATATGTCAACTGAAACCAGTTTTGGCTGTCGAAATGACTTTCTACTCTTTTATACACATTATATCATTCTTTCTTTCATTTTTCTTTCACTGTGTAATTTTTCATATGAGATACGTCCAATAAATATGGAGTCGAAGAGATAACTAATAACCCTTCTTGGGATCTGGTATATGTCTTTCATAAAATATCGTAGAATTCCTGGAAATTTTGGCAGTCCTTTGAAAGCTCGTGAATTTTTTTTTTAATTTTATAAATTCGTTGAAATTTGTCAAATGCATTACTTCTTGAAATTGCTGTAATAGGATTAAGCTCCATAAAAATTTCTTAAAATCTTTCAAAAATTGTGGAAATTCCTTAGTATTATTTAAAATTACGTGAAGTCATTCAAAATCCTTCAAGTAGTTTGAAATCTTCGAAATCTCATAAAAATCCTTTATAATTTTTCAAATTCCGTTGAAATCCTTGAAATTCAGTAAAATATTTCGAAGTATCACGAGATTCCTTTAAGCCTTTGAAATCCCTTTAAGATTTATTGAAATCTTTCAAATGCGTGGAAATCCTTCGGAATCTCTTGAAACCCCTTGAAATATTTCGAAAACTATTAAAATCTTCAAGAAGACAATAAAATTCTTAGAAATCTCTTAAAATCCATTCAAATTCCGTTAAATCCTATGAACTCTTTGCAAATCTTTTGAAATCCCGTAACATCTACTGACATCCCTTAAAATCTCATGAAGGTCCCAAAAGGGTTCGGAATTCTCGTTTTCAGAAAAAGTGCATGATATGTTCTTGATATATTGGGTAAAAATATAAAATTTTACGTAAGAAGAGGGGTGGAGGTGGTCTCAAATAACTTACAAATCCTTAGAATAGGGAGGTAGAAGGGTCTAAAATTTCAAAAACTATCCTTACGTAATTAATGCACGTTCCTTAATGTAGATTTAGAAAGATGAGAAATG
>JAUMHM010087205.1:0-10495 GCA_032362435.1 Melikaiella ostensackeni | reverse complement strand
TATGAAGAGAGAACGTGTGCCTAACTTGAATCGACTGTTACTACTTCAAGCTGAAACCTGCTGTAAGGATCAGACTGAATCTTTATTTTGTTAAAACTTTGACAGAACTTCTAATGAAAATGCATTTGAAGCCAAAACAATTTTAAATAAAGGCAGAAATATGTTTCTGACTTGAATGGACAGTTACTACTTTAAGTTGAAACTTGCTGCACGGATCAGACTGAACTTTTCTTATGATAAAACTTCCACCAAAAATGTGTCCAAAGTCAAAACTATCTTATATGAAGAGAGAATGCGTGTCTGACTTGATTCAACTGTTACTACTTTAAACTGAAACCTGCTGTACGGATCAGACTGAATCTTTATTTTGTTAAAACTTTACCAGAACTTCTAATAAAAATGTACTTGAAGCCGAAACAATTTTAAATAAAGGCAGAAATATTTTTCTGACTTAAATAGACTGTTACTACTTTAAATTGAAACTTGCTGCACGGATCAGACTGAACTTTTCTTATGTTAAAACTCCCACCAAAAATGTGTCCAAAGTCAAAACAATCTTATATGAAGAGAGAATGTGTGTTTGACTTGAATCGACTGTTACTACTTAAGCTGAAACCTGCTGTACGGATCAAACTGAATCTTTATTTCGTTAAAACTTTAACAGAACTTCTAATGAAAATGTACTTGAAGCCAAAACAATTTTAAATAAAGGCAGAAATATGTTTCTGACTTAAGTAGACTGTTACTACTTCAAGTTGAAACTTGATGCACGGATCATACTGAACTTTTCTTATGTTAAAGTTTCACCAAAAATGTGTCCAAAGTCAAAACTATCTTATATGAAGAGAAAATGCGTGTCTGACTTGAATCAACTGTTACTACTTCAAACTGAAACCTGCTGTACGGATCAGACTGAATCTTTATTTTGTTAAAACTTTAACAGAACTTCTAATGAAAATGTACTTGAAGCCGAAACAATTTTAGATGAAGGCAGAAATATTTTTCTGACTTAAATAGACTGTTACTACTTTAAGTTGAAACTTGCTGCACGGATCAGACTGAACTTTTCTCATGTTAGGACTTTCACAGAACTTCTACCAAAAATGTGCCCAAAGTCAAAACAACCTTATATGAAGCAAGAATATGTGTCTGGCTTAAATCGACTGTTACTACTTCAAGCTGAAACCTGATGTACGGATCAGACTGAATCTTTATTTTGTTAGAACTTTAACAGAACTTTTAATAAAAATGTGCTTGAAGCCGAAAAATTTTAAATAAAGGCAGAAATATGTTTCTGACTTAAATAGACTGTTACTACTTTAAGTTGAAACTTGCTGTACGGATCAGACTGAACTTTTCTTATGTTAAAACTTTCACAGAACTTCCACAAAAAATGTGCCCAAAGTCGAAACAATCTTATATGGAGAAAGAATATGTGTCTGATTCGAATCGACTGTTACTACTTCAAGCTGAAACCTGCTTTACGGATCAGACTGAATTTTTCTTCTGGTAAAACTTTGACAATACTTCCACTAAAAGTATGACTTATGACAAAACAAACTTAAATGAAGGAAGAAACATGGGTCTGACTTGAAAAGATATAAACCTGCTGTACGGATTAGACTGTATGTTTCTTTTGTTGAAAATTTAACAGAACTTCCAATAAAAATGTGCTTGAAGCCAAAGCAATTAAAAAAAAAACAGAAATATGTGTCTGGCTTGAATCGACTGTTACAACTCTGAACGGAAACATTCTCCATAAGTGAGACTGAATTTTTCTTTTCTTACAACTTTGACAATACTTCCATTAAAGTTAAAACTTATGACAAAACAAACTTAAATGAAGGAAGAAATAGTTGTCTGACTTAAAAAGACAGTTATTACTCCGAGTTAAAACCTGCTGTATGGATCAGACTGAACCGTTCTTCTATCGAAACTTTGATAAAACTCCTACTAAAAATATTCCTTATGTCCAGTCAATCTTAATTTTGAAAAATGTGTACGACTTAAATCGACTCTCACTACTTCGAATGATAACATTCTATAAAATGAAGACTCAGTTTTTCTTTTGTCAACAGTTTTTAAAAACTGATACTAAAAGTAAGCCTTGTACCAAAGCAATCTTATATAAACGAAGACTTTTTTGTCTGACTTAGATCGATTGTTTCTACTTTATGTGGAACCTGTCGTATGGATCAGACTGAGTTTTCCTTTTGTCAAAACGACAACAAAAATCCTACTAAAAATATTCCATATGTGAGTTTGTTCAAATAAATTATTGTGGAATGAAAATCTATTCCAAAATAGACCCACAACAGATTCCCTTACCCTAGTGTAAAAGTTCTGTAGTATTTTTTTATGGTAGCACTTATATTCCTTATGCCCAAAAACATCAATTTTGAAAATGCGTTTCACTTGAATCGACTGTTACTAATTTAAGCTGAAACCTGCCGTATGGATCAAACCTAATTTTTCTTCTATCAAAACTTTGACAAAACTCCTATAGAAAAGTATACCTTATGCGGATCTGTATAGATAAATCATCATGAAATTAAAGTCTATTTTAAAATAGATTTAAAACAGCTTTCCCTGTCCTATTGGTAAATACTTAAAAATTAAGAAAAACCACTAAAAGGTAAATACCAGTGCGAGCTGAATAATGGAGGATGTGACTGTGTTTCAAAAGAAAAGTTCTGTAGTATTTTTTTATGGTAGCATTAATATTCTTTATGCCCAAAAAACCTCAATTTTCGAAACGTGTCTTACTTAAATCGACTGTTACTACTTTAAGCTGAAACCTGCTTTATGGATCAAACTGAAATTTTTTTCTGTTAAAATGACAACAAAACTCCTTCTAATAATATTTTTCATACGGGTTTGTTCCAATAAATTATTATGGAACTAAGTTTATTTTGAAATAGATCCACAACACGGAAATTGTACTAGAAGTATTCCTTATGTCCAGTCAACCTCAATTTAAGAAAAAGCGTCTGACTTAAATCGACTGTTACTACTTTGAGTGGTCAAATTCTATGCAATTATGACTTAGTTTTTCTTTTTCAAAACATTCACAAGTCTGTCATCAAAAGTAAGCCTTATACTAAAACAATCTTATATGAAGGAAGAAATATGTGTCTGACTTAAATCTACTGTTACTACTTAAGTAGAAACCTGCCGTGCGGATCAGACTGAACATTTTTCCTATTGAAACAGCAACAAAACTTCTACTAAGAATATTTCATATGCCCAAGCAACCTTAATTGAAAAAAATAAACCTGGCTCCAATCGACTATTACTACTTTGAGCTGAAACCTGCTATACGGATCAGACTGAATTTTTCTTTAGTTAAAACTTTAAAAAAAATTCTACTAAAAAACGTGTCTTACACCAAAACAATCCTATATTAGAAAAGAAATATGTGCCTGACTCAACAAGACTGTTATTACTTTGAGTTGAAACCTGCTGCAAGGATCGGACTGAATTTTTCTCCTGTTTAAACTTTGAGAAAGCTGTCACTATAAGTATGCCTTACACTCAAACAATCTTACATGAAGGAAGAAATATGTTTCTGACTCAAATCGACTGTTACTACTCTCAGCTGAAATCCGCCTCATGGATCAGACTGAATTTTTCTCTAATTAAAACTTTGAGAAAACTCCCACTAAAAATATTCCTCATGCGGGTCTGTACAAATAAATTATTATGGAATGAAAGTGAATTCTAAAAAAGGTCCACAATAGGTTCTCTTGCTTTAGTAGAAAATACTCAAAAATTAGGTGAAACCAGTACGAGGTGGATACTAGTACGAACTGAATAATGGGAAGAAGTAGCTGGGTTTTATAGCAAAAGTTCTATAGTATCTTTTGATGAGCGGCAATTTCAAAAGCGTGTTTTATAATCGGCCATTTTACCACTTACTTGCTCTTTGTGAATTAAAAATATTCAAAAATGTGTTTTTTAGATGGCAATGAAAACGTTGTCCGCTGACAAATTATCATTTTTTAAGGAATTAAATTGACTTCACTATTCTTTCATTGTTATCTTCGATTCATCAAACTCTTGGCTTCAAAACTATCTAGTAATTAATTCTCTTGATATTCATCGAAACTGAGCTGAATAAATTGTTAACAGGTTAGGCTTGTGAAGCAGAGTAACTTTTTTCCTTTTGAGTCGCGAGCACCAACAAATGAATGATACCAACCAAACAACTTTTAGATGAATAAGCAAGTTCATGCCTTTTACCAACATAACCATATAAAATTGTTTGCATTTTTCTTGTCTATGATAATTGGAAGCAATGGCTGTCATGATTACAATTTGAATACGACAATTTGGATCTTGTACAATTTTTACAATATATTGAAAAATAGTCACTGTATATAATTGCGAAAATTTTTTTAATAACAGTTTCGAATCACTATTTCATGGATTAATACACAATGGCTTACATTTGGTATGTAAAACTTTCCTCACTTGTTCGTCATTTATCAATATTAGGACTTCAAAATGCTTTTCTACTTCCAAACTTTCATTCTTCCGTCAATCAATTATTCCAATTTAATTGCGAATTTCTCACGAGAAAATTTCAGCATTAGAAAAAATTTAAATTAAGTGTTAGAGAAATATTTGTAAGATTCGGTCTCGTAAATTTTTATTTATTTTAAAAAGTTTCTGCCATTTTTTTGTTAAATCGATGAAATTTTAAATATACTTATCATCAATTTGAATGAATAACATCAAGCTGATACCTAATTAAACAATCAATTTAAATGAGTAAGACAATAAGTATTATACTGAATAAAAGTTGAAGAATTTTAATTAACTCAATTATAAGTTTTATAGAACTATCTTATCTGTTTAAATAATTTTGAGTGCCCATTTCATAAATTTTCAAAAATATTTCAAAATTAATAAATCCTTAGACTGAGGATGGTGTTTCTTCAGATGGAGATAAGTAGCATTTTTTCTTATAATTTATTAGAAATTTATATGAATATCACGCAAACAAAAAATACATTTTGAAATTGGGATGTCTTTAAGAATTACTTGGCAAACTTTCATTTCACAAACCATGCTGATTGTACTGATAACTTTTCAATTGGCAGAATTTTTTGCATCGTAGATATTTTTGGTGAGATTTCACTTCTTTTTGATAAAAATATTAGTAAAATTATCAGTTCAGTGACTTATTATTGGGGGGCCAATTGCAAGTGGGATTTGCCAGTTATCATTTGCTACATAATAAGCAAACAGCCTTAGTATGAAATCTAATGACATGTTTCAATGCAGTTAATCATTAATTCAATAATATGACCATCTAATGATCAATATACTAACTATTACAGGACGACTAAAATGCCAAAAAATCGATTTTTGGGCATAAAAAGTGAAATATTTCTATAAATAATTAATAAATCAAAATTTCTTGAGAAATGCCTCTGGAGTTTCATCTAGGCAATTTATTCTACATTTAGACAAATCGATTGTATGCTGTAGGCTGCAGGTCGACTGAGCTACTAAAAAATCGGTTTTTGGGCATTAAAAGTGAAATATTTCTATAAATAATTATTGAATCAAAATGTCCTTAAATATATCCCTAGAGTTGCATCTAATCAATTTATCCTATTTTCAGACGAACGGTTGAAGATTGTAGGCTGCAGATCGACCGACCTGCTGAAAAATTGGATTTTGGGCATAAAAAGTGGAATACCTCCAAAAAAAATTAATAAATGAAAATTTTCTGGAAAATTTTGATGATAATTGCGGTTTGTCGCGTTAAATCAAGCTATGAAAGAGTTTAGATTTAACATTGTGGATAAGGAAATAAGCTCCAGGACAAAAATTCAATATTTCTGTAAATAATTAATGAATCGAAATTTCCTGAAAGATGCCCCTGGAGTTTCATCTAGTTAATTTATCCTAAAATTTATTGATGAATCGGTCAAATATTGTAGGCAGGTCAACTGAAATGCTAAAAAATCAGTTTTTGGACATGAAAAGTGAAATATTTCTATGAGTAATTAATACATCAAAATTTTCTGAAGAGTGACCCTAGAGTTTCATCTATTCAATTTATCCTATTTTCAGACGAATCGGTTGTACATTGTGCTCGTAGGCTGCACGTCGATTGAACTGCTAAAAATTGGATTTTGGGCATAAATGTGAAATATCTTCAAGAATAATTAATGAATGAAGATTTCCTGTAAAATTCTGATTATAATTGCGGTTTGTCGCGTTTATTCAAGTTGGTAAAGAGTTTAGATTTAACATTATGGATAAGCAAATAAGCTCCAGAACAAAAATGATTCCCCACAGAAGACTTGGTTGATTGTTAAGCTTACGGTAATGTCGTACACTTTTACATAAATATATATATATAAACGAGAAAGCCAGGATAATCGAGGGAGAAGGAGAGAAAATTAAGAAGCTGACATTTGAGTGCCATCATTAAAGCTGCACGGACTATCTAAAGATTTAGAGACTTCTGGTATTTTCCCTCTTCGTCTGAGCGCAGTGATGGGAAGTAATGAGTTACTTTCAACTAGTTAATGTAACTAGTAACTATTTTTTTCTAACGTTAATGGTATCAAAGTTACTTTTGTGAATAAGTAGTCTAATAAAAGTCCTCTCCATACGGAGAGGACCGCAGCCACGCCTTTGGCCAATATAATAAAAATTATAATTCTTCTCCCACACTGCAATTTAAATTTTTTGAAAATCTATTGAAACACTTTTAGAAAGGAAAACATAATAATTTCAGAGTTGAAAATTCGTTTTTTTTTTGATAAAAAATGTAACTATTCGAGTAGAGGATTCATCGCTCTAGTTGAAAATACAACTATTATTGATTGAGAATTCTTCTTCTTGGTTAGAAAATTTCTTATTTGTTTGAAAATGTTATTGTTTTGTTCAAAATTCAACAAGTATGATAGAAAATCATTCTATTTGTTTGGAAATTCATCTCTTTGGGTTAAACATTTAACTATTTTGGTACAAAATTCGATTATTTAGTGAAAATTAACTATTCTCTTAAAAAATCATATTCGCGGGTTGAAATTTTAACTGTTTCGTGAAAAAACGTCCTTTTTGGCTTGGAATTTTCACAGTCTGATTGACTTTATTTCTCGCTTGACTCAGAATTCAAATCTTTTGTTGAAAATTCGTTTTTTGGTTGAATTTAATTCTTTTTCATTTAAAATTTAAATATTTTTGGTCGGAATATCAAGTACTAGGTTAATTTTCCATTGAGATTTCGTCTTCTTCGTTGAAAAGTTGTCTTCTCTGTGAGAAATTTGAATGAAAATTGAACCAATTTCTTGGGATTTCGTTTTTTTTTTGGTTCAATATTAACTTTTAAAATAAAAAATATAACTATTATATTTTTAATCAGAAATTGATCTTCTGTAGTTGAAAATTGAATAGCTTTGTAGAAAATTTGTCTTTTCGGTTTGAAATTGCAACTGTTTGGTTGAAAACTCAACTATTTTGTTGAAAATTCTTTTTTTTTTGTTCAAAATTAATTTCATAACTGAAAATTCAATTATTCCATTCTTGGTTGAAAACTCATGTTTTTTAGTTAGAAATTTGACTATTTGGTTTGAAATTCATGTATTTTGTCGAAAGTTCTTCTTCTTTGTAAAAAATGAATCCCGTTGGTTAAAAATTCATCTTTTTCGGTTGAAATTCTTACTGTCTTTCTGAAAATTTAATTATTTTGTTCAGAGTTTGATGATTTGGATAGAAAATCATTCTATTTGGTTTAAAATTCAACTGTTGGTTGTTTGGGTTGAAAATTTAGCTATTTTGATAGAAATTTCAATTCTTTATGTGAAAATTCAGTTTTTCGTTAAAAACTCATATTTTTTGGTTGTAAGTTCATCTGTTCTGTAAAAAAATCGCGTTTTTGGCTTGATATCTCAACAAACTGGTGAATTATATTTTTTGTTGAAAATTCATCTTTTTTTCGTTGAAAATTGATTTTTTCAAACTGAAATTTAATTATTTCATTTTTGGTTAAAAATTTATCTTTAAATAAATAATGTCTTTAAATATTTATTTGGTTAAAATTTTTCAGTTGAAAATTCATGTATTTTGTTGAAAATTCGTCTTTTTGGTGAAAAATGAATCTTCTGGATTGAAAACTCATCTCTCCTGTTGAATATATAACTGTTTTGTTAGAAATTCACCTTTTTTCGTTGAGTTCAACTGTTTTTCATTTGAAATGAAAATATTTTTTGGTTGGATGTTGAATTTTTCTGTTAAGAAATCATTTTTCTTTTTTCGAACGTTCATCATTTTAGCCGAAAATTTATCTCTTAGTTACAAATTTAACTATTTTCTTGAAAATTCGTTTTTTTTGGTTAAACATTAATGTTCTAAAACTGAAAATTGAACTATTCTACTGTTGGCGTGCATAATTTATCATTTCTCTTTTTTAGTTGAAAATTCACGTTTTTTGTTGAAGATTCAGTCTTTTTGGTGGAAAATCAATGTTTTAGGTTGAAAATTCATGTTTCCAGTTAATAATTTTACTACTTGGTTAAAAGTTGATCTCTTCTCTCAAAAATAAATTTTTTGGTTGGAGATTCATCTATTTCATTGATAATGCAACTGCTCGGTTTGAAAATTTATCTTTTTTAGATGAAAATTCAACTATTTGGTTGAACATTCACGTATTTTGCTGAAAACTCGTTTTTTCTGTTAGAAAATTTATCGCCTTGTTTAAAATTCATTTTTCTTAGTTGACAATTTAACGAGTTGGTTGAAATTTGAACTACTGTGTTCGAAGTTTATTTTTTCAATGAGTGATTTATCGTTTTAGTAGAAAATTCATCTGTTTGGTTGAAAATTTTAATTTTTTGTTAAAAATCGTTTTTTTTGTTGGAAATTAATAATTAAAACGAAAATTTAAATTGCCCATTTTTTGGTTAAAATTTTTGTTTTAATGTTTTAGAAATATTATGTCGGTCATGACTAACCTACGATTTCCAATAAAAAGTGTAACAGCTGTCAGCCGACAAATATGAATGAGGTTGTGTAAAAATTCCGATATATATACATTTCTAAAATATTGATAATAATAATAACTATTATTATTATTATTATAGTACAAAAGTAACTAAAAAAAAGTTACATTTTGCATCGGTAACGATAAGAATAACTAAGTTATTTTTTTTGTGATGTAACGGTCACGATAACTAATTCCTTTTAAAAAGTAACTTATCCATCACTGTTTGAGTATTTGAGGTCAGTGGCACATTTCTGTTTTCGAACGATATTTTCACCAGCTTACAATTAGAGCTTCATTTGGACCCTTTTTCTGTCAGACTGCATCTTTTATTGATTACTCATTTCTCTTTCGAAAAGAGAAAGAGCTTTCTTTTTTCTGATGCAAGTAAATATGCTGAGAGAAAATCCTTCTCGTAAAAAAGCAAAATACCTCTAAAGCAGGAATAGATTATTTACTTTTTTATATACATTTTTATTGAAGACTCTATTGTATTTCATTGAACTAGAATAGTACAAATATACTCAACACATTTCTGTATTCCCCTGGTTTGAGTTTGCGTTTAGATGCTGGTCGGGGCGATACGAGGTAAGGTTCACCCACGGGAGTCACAACCGGGGTTATAACGCACAGCAGAAAATATTTTACCCACTATCCGTTTTTCATTTACTTCTGTAAATATTGCTACGTGAAAGTGCGAATCGATATTTTTATCTGAAATGAAATTTCTTGGAGCAAAAACCGTCATGAATTTTCAATGGTGACTGGATTTCCTTAGAGAGTGGAAATTTCAGAATTAATCTTTCAAAATTCGATTCAACTTTATTATTCCTCTAAAGTGTTATACTATTTTGATATCTGAATATAAATTACTAACTGTAATTATCTTCAAATTCATTCATTTAATTTGTCCACACTTAAGTTGCTTCGATTGAACGGAAATTCTTTAGTTTGAATAGACCATTTTACCTACCGGAAAGTTTACTGCGCATGTGCAATGTACTTTCTGTTGTACCCAGTCATTGCGATCATTTTTGCTCGCTGAACACAGTGTAAACAGTTCTGTTTGATGAATAAATTAATGTAACTAGGTATCTGAACAAAAGTTCGGAGTGAAAATGAATTCAAATGAAAAAGGAAGTAAGGGAGCGTGTACGCAATGTATGTACGGCTTGTGCAAAAGTGATAGTCGTACCAAAGCATGCAAGGAACATAACCTCTTCTACTTTGTAAGTGTCCCAAAACCTTGTTTACAATATAGAAGTGTTCGTATTAGGAAACAAGAAATCAAGAAACATTCTGTAGAGTGTAATAATTGCTTAAAATGTAAAACTTTGGTCGAATCATGTGGCCGTATAGATACCAAGTTCAACTCTGTTATTAAAGTTACTGCAAGACTTTACATTTGTTCTATATTTAATGCTTTCACGATGATTCATTATGATGAAAGGAGGTGTTTCGGGTTTCAATCGTGTGCAAAACTACGAA
>JAUMHM010087204.1:0-10495 GCA_032362435.1 Melikaiella ostensackeni | reverse complement strand
AATGGTTGGCTTCTAAGAGCAATAAAAACAATATACAATGGTAGTCAAGCGAATGTAAGAGTGAATGGACAATTGAGTGAAAGTACGTGGACTGGCGTTTGCAGATGATAAAATTGTTCCAGCGGAATCAGCCGACGATTTGCAGAGAGTGATGAGCAGACTGGATACCAGCATGAAAAGTATGTATCTCAAGATTAATGCAAATAAAACAAAAATTATCGTTTTTGAAAGAAAGGGGTGAGAAAACAGTATGCATCATTGCCTTAAACCAAGAGAGGATAGAACAAGTTGATGAGCTCGTGTATCTTGGAAGCTTATTTACTGCTGACGGAAGGATTGATGCATAGATATTCAGACGTATGAATGAGGGTAGAAAGATAAATCTCGTACCACAAAAAAGTGGATAGTATAATTGCATAAAAAGTGAGATGAAATAATGTGGACTTCAATGAGTTAAAGTCTCTTGAAGGAATAGCACAACAAAAAAAAGGTCATGGGTGTCCATTAGCAAGTCGCATCCGACGGCGGAGACTTGAATAAAAAAAGGATTATCTTTTGCATGGTTCACTACAGACTTACAGAGTCTAGGACTAGGCCTAGCCATATACATAGTTGCAATTTCCTTTTGAGTTAGCAACTTTTTGAAATAGGTACATTATACATACTAAAATTTTATTCTAAAGAAATGATTAATTTAGAATAAGATTCTTACAAATCATGTGAAATAATCCATAATTTTCTTCTAATCAATTAAAAATAGTATTAAAATAGAATAGAATTCATTTACTCCTTTGTGTAGATACTTTTGCGAATGTTTTCGAATCAAACATTCCTTGTTCTGCATTTATACATGATGATATTAAGATTATTTATTATGTTCTTCCCAACTCATGTAAAATTCAACAGAAGTACCATTATATCCATTGAATATTATTTTTAAAAATAACAATAACTAATGATAATATGTTTAATTAATATCTAACAATAACTTCACTGGCAAATACGCATAGCAATAATCAGAATTTTATATTCTTAAATTTTTCAACTCTCGTGTTATTCTAAACTTCTAAAGAACAAAATTGTAAAAAAAATAATATGAATATTTATAAAACATCAAGTTTGGTTCATTTCAAAGCAAAGCAATCACATACTGACGTATTTTTCTGTTATATACGTAAAATTTATTAAAGAATAACAGATTGTACTGAATTTTATTATAGAACAACAATACATTGCATTATTAAAAACGACAATTTCTAATACTGATTCCTGTAATCTATATTCTTCTGATTTTCATGATGAAAACGTATCAATAATATTATTACTATAATATCTGGTTATGTACATTGTACAATAGGGTGGGCCGAAAATAAAAATTTTTAAAAATCGAAAATAACTAGTGCTGAAAATTTGTTAAGTGTTATATACAAATAAAAATTTTTAATGACTTTTTACAATCAAAAATATTCCTACGGTGTCGCAATGAGGTCAACATAATTTTTTTGAGAATTAGAAAAATTTTCTCTATGGGTTCAAAAATTATCGTTACTCTTTCATCTGATTAATGTTAATAAAAAATTGAAATTAAAAAATATAACTTTGGTTTCAGTTAGAATTTTTTGGAAATGAACAAAAATGACATTTTTTCAAATTTAATTAATTAAGTTTTTTTTGTAAATTATTTTTTTCAGATTTTTATATAAAATATCCTTAGTTGCACGAGACAAGTAATGCATAATCTCTTTAGATATGGAAAACTACTTTCTCAGAAACTACATTCGCTAATAATTTTCGAATTTAGTGGTCTATAACTTTTTATAACAGCTGTAAAGTCTAAAAAGACATTTTTCGAGGTCTTAGAAAATCATGGCTTGCTTCTCCAATACGAACTGAGGGCATGTCATACAAAATACTACTCTATTTTGAGTTTTAATAAAAATTAACAATATCCTGAAAATACCGTTTTTGCTCATTTTCATATGTTATATTTTTTTTTAAATTAACTCTTTCATTTGCTCTTCAAATATGAAAAGATTGAAAACTTGAATACGAATTAACGCAATTATAAATTGTCCAATTTCGAAATTTATTGATTTAAAATTGTCTAATTATATAGCTTCAGTGAGGAATTATTTAATTTTTAATGTTTTCAATCAAAATGGTACAATTTTATCTAGTTTTTAATTTTAATTTTAAAAGTATCAATGTGATTAACATTCAAATTAAGTAGAAAACTTCTGAGAAAAAAATCGATTAGTCGCTCTTTTCTTCAAACAGTCGAATTGAAAAAAAAAATCGAAAAAATCACACGATCTGAGCCCTGCCAAGAGAATCTTATGTGAGGTGGGAAGAATATAAGAAATCGTCTTTATAGACTATCAATAATATGAAATAATACTTTCTAAGTGTAGAAACTTGTCATAATTTATGTTTAAGGTTTTCACTTATATGTATAAGTACAGAAAAAGAAAAGGAATAATGGTAAAAACTCTCAGAATTTGCAGTTACTTTCCCATCAGAATTTTTAGTTTTTTGTGTGCAAAATAAACAAAAATTGTAATCATTTTACATTTTTAAGTGACCTGTATATAAATCAATATCATTTTCATATTAGAATCAATTATATTACTCCTAGTATTAAAATGCGTATTTGACAGTAAAGTTAGTGTTAAATACAATTATACGTATAATTATAAGTAATTGTTCATATCATGAAATATAAATACAGAACAAAGAATGTTTAAGTTCTGAACATTCGCAAGAATATACAAAGGAGTAAATAAATTGTGTTCTATTCCAATAATATTTTTAATTGAGCACAAACAAATTATGCATTATGTTACATGATTTAAAAAAATCTCATTCTAAGTTAATCGTTATTTCAGAATAAATTTCTAGCATGTACAATATACCTATATTGGAAAGTTGCTAACTCAAAAGAAGATTGCAACCGTATGGCCAAGCCTAGTCCCTAGACTTTGACCTAGACTCTGTAAGTCTGTAGTGAACCGTACAGGAGCAAACCCTTTTTTCATTCAAGTCATCACCGTCGGAAGCGATTTGGTAATAGACACGCATGACCTTTTTTTTGTTGTGCTATTCGTCAAGAGACTTTAACTCATTAAAGTCCAAATTATTCCAAATTACTTTCCATTAAAAAAGACAACTTCATCTATTTTTTATTGGTCGGAGCTCTATCAGTGTACTGAGCTCTTTTTGCTAAACCTTGATTCGTATCGATATCGCAATTTGAAGCTGAAATTATTTTTTATTGTATTAATAATTATGGTGCCCACAACTTTTGATATTTTTCAATTTTCGAAACTGGGCTACATACACACATCGACAAGTAATCCACGTGATTTTTGCCAACTTTTCCGGATATTTTTTCGACTTTGGGAGTAGCTGAAAGTTGACCCTCCAAAACTAAGCATGGTAAACAGTCGCTTTTTCCCACTTTTGTTGCTCTTACAACAAAACAAAATTTTATATCGAGGTACAAGAAATGACATTGAAAAGTCCGAAAGATTTCGAGTCTCTTTTGCTTTATATGAACTTAGCGCGATTCTTGTCACACTCTAACTGTAATTGTAAAAAATATTGCTAAAAAATAATTATTAATCAAACACGTGGTTCATTCTTAGATATATTTTCGGATATACTCATGATCATTCGGTATTTGTAAGTTCTGACGCTTATATTACAATTAAAATTTCACACGCGACAGGGGGAGGGGGGGATTCAAACGCATAATTCTAAGAACTCGAGTCGATGTTTCTAACCACTGCGCTATTACATGAGTTTCGATCTGTAAAATAATCCCGAAATTCATTTATGATAGTGGTGGTAACCACCGAACTCGCTTCCAGTAAATATTACATTCCTTTTTTCTGCGTGCACTAAAGGATGAGAAGAATGAAAGTTTCCAGCATACTTGGTTTTTATTATATTTTCATTTTAAATAAAAAATTGCTGGTCTCAGCGTTTGATCATACATGAATCAAGGATTGAGCATGATGCATTAGGGTAGCCCTTATTATTTAAATGTTTGAGAGCCCGGGGACGTCATTTTCTCTCAGCCGATCGAGCTAAAGCTTTACAGAAATTATTTTACCATCAAATGGAACCAATATGGACGATGCTGCGAAAAAAATTTCAATAAAATTTTTATCGAGAGTAATTAAGGGCCACCCCAATGACGCATAGTTGAACAATACTCAGAAACGCATTCTAAAAGTGAAAATTCCGTACATGAGCATTTCCTTTGGGTCAGGTATCTAATTTATTTTATTTCTAAATGATTTGTCTACTGACGAAGATTATTGTTAGCATCAGCATACTAAGTAAATGGTATTTTAAGATTTTCAAATTCAAGTTACTTCAGTAATAATTTATAAAATATCCAACCGACGTTTAAAGAATAATCTATTGAGAAATCGCAATACACATATTGTAATTTTACAATAGATTTATTGCAATTTTACTTTACAATACTATGCTTGCAATTTGACATGATAATTTGTATTGCAGAGTCTTGTAAGATCACAAACACTTTTAACTACTCTTTGCGCTTCATCAAACGGTTGCAACACACTGTGCGCCTTGAAAGAATAAACAGAAAACCAATATCCGCGCCGAAATGACGAAACATCGAATTTTGAAGAACACACAATACAATATTGTATTCTATAACGATGGAAGGCGCAAGAGGTCGTATTAATTCCACGGTAAAATAAGAACGATGAGAAGTTCGTATGTAGATGAGAGAACAATTGATCCATATAGTATGCTGCGATACTATACAAACATACATACATATGTTAATATAACGCAAAGACTTTTGCTCGAAGCCCTCTCACGTGGGGGTCAAAGCATGAACGCCAATGTTCTCCTATTGAGAATTTTTGTAGGTAAGACTTCGCCCTTTAATTAATGTAACTCAATGGTCTCGAGTAAATTTATCTATATTCGATATATTAATCCTTTATTGCATACAGTTAAATTCCCAATTTAAAGAATCACGCGAATTATTTAGATCACATAGAAAAAATTACATCAACTTCAAGAGACTATGTTACCTCAGAACAAACCTGCGATTATGACCAACATCATCGCGATTTTGAAAAAGCAGAAATAAATATGGCTCTAATATTTGTAGACAAAAATATTGTTGTAGCAAACACAGATGTCACTGTTGTAGTTCAAAAAAATATTCTTATAGACTCTAAAATAGCTGAGGACATGAAACTGTTCCGAGCGAAATACATCGAAATAATAAACAACGTTTTATTCAAAGCAGAAGCCGAAAAAAAATCAAAATTGAATAGAAATTTTTTTCAGATTAAGTGGATGAAGCCACAAGCCACGATAGAAAACTTATGTGCGTACCTGTACTGTATTTGTTGCCAGGAGCAGAAAAAGCAGTTCGAAAACTATTAGCATTTGTTAAACTAGTTGCGGAAGATTGCTTGGCTGAAAAAATATTTGAGGTATTCAAAAAATGTTCGACTGGAAAGGATATTTCACGTAAAAATATTTTTTCGCTGTCTTGCAACAATGCTCCAATGATGGTTGGATGCAAAACTTCGTTCTATACACACCAGAAGTCTGAGGAAACTCTAGAAAGCTATCTAGACGTGCCGAAACAGGAAATTTAAAAACTGCCCAATAAGGTGGCTCCGTCTCCAGTATTGTGCCAAGTGCACATCCAAACAGTAAAAAAGTTCTAGATGCATTCTTGAGAGTGAAGCAAAAAAAGGAAAGACTGAATTAGACTTATCTGAGAAAGTGATGCCAGAGAATTAGGGCCGAGACAAAGACCCAGAACCAAAATTAAAGATGATGAAGGTAGATCATTCAAAGTCGGATAAAAGAGAATCAGAATTAGAAATAATAAAACCAGAAAAATTCAAGGCAAATGAACCCCAAAATTTCAAATTAACGCTGAAATTCAGATTTTCTTAAACCAGAAGAGCATATACCAACAAGTATCAAAACCGAAGAGACGACCATAAATGAAGTCGTAAAAAAGAACCGAAATCTCTAAAGCTATCTTTAGAGACAAAATCATTCAAATCGAGCCTGCCAATAGCCTGAAACAGGCCTGACTTTATCCCCAGAGAATATTCAGAGATTTTCTTTCGGTAGGGGATAGGCAAATTCCAAGGAATACGTTGTCAAGGATGTGAAGAGAAGTTCAAGTGTTTACGGGAAATGAATTACGTTACCTTACTTTCAACATTTTTATTGTATTTTATTAGAAGGTTATGTTCTAAACTCCAAAAATACTAGGCTGAGGATCGACGGTATGTCAGCAATCTTTGTGTCTTAAATTAATATAAAAATTTTATTTCGCGTGCACGAAACGGTAGACTTCTTACGGTAAGTGACATCTAGCCGCCGCCGCTTAGCCGCCGGACAACTAGTCGCTGAACAACTAGTCGCCAGGACGATTACTTGCTGAAACATCTAGTCGCCAGGATGTTGAGTCACCAGGACAGCTAAAGTCGAGACCAAAAGTCCTGACACCTGACTTTGAAGCCTTGTTACTCATCGATAGAAAATCGCAGAATGTTGAGTCAAAGACAGAAACATTTTTGAACATTATACTTGCATGACAATGTCAGCTTGATTTTCTTCAACATTTTTTGTCTTTTCTCTGACAGAAAATGTGTGAAAAAAACAGGAAAAATGATCCCCAACTCTCACTACGGCGACTTTGAAGTCCTCTACATGTTCAAAAATTGGTACCAAAAATGTGAAAAAATTTATGAGTATTCTGTGACATTTATTTAACAATCGGCAATTTGTTTTACTTTAATTTGATGATTATTTTGATTGGTAGAGTTAAAAATGTAAAAAATAATTATCTCGGCTCTGGATAGCGATTTTAAGTTGAACTTTAGCTTGAAAGAAGCTTCTCGATTCAGCGATTTAATCTTAAAAGTTGAACGGTCAATAGAAATAATTAATTTCTGAATTGAAAGCCACGGAATAATTACGATCTTAATGAGTTTCAATTCTGGAAAACTCGCATTAAAAAATCGTCCTTTCTCAGCATTGTGCAATTTAAGCGTGAAAGAGATCCCTTCTGAGGAAAGGGTCAAGCTCCCGTAAGCCATAGGCGTAGACTGAATCTCTTCTTCACTGCACATGAGATATTACGAATTTTTAAAGTTTCATTCAGCCCTTAAGGTTCAAATTGTTTATACGTTTAATTAAACAAATTAATGATTGATTGCTTGACAAACAATTGATTATGAAAAATCATAAAATCAGGACAATATACTACTCCTTGAATCTAAATTAAGAGCACGAAGTGTGAAGTAGAGAAATGATCAAAAATCAAATGGGACTGCAAATAATAACTGACTTTTTACATTCTCATCAGGGAATATATTAGATACGTGTGAAATTTTACCCCCCTCCTCCCCCCCCCCCCGTTTTGTCAAATGTCCACATTTTGAGGCCGCCTGAACCCGAAAAACATGTTTTTACGAATGTGTCTAGCTGTGTGTGTGTGTGTGTTTGTCTGTAGATTTTTAGTTTGTGAGCACGATAACTTTCGAGAGAATTGACCGATATGATTGGCCTTTGGTATACTATTTAAGTGTCCTGAAGTGAAGGTCAAGTTCGTTAGTCAGCCATTTTGGACAAAAATTCAAAAAGTTAGACCATTTAAAAATTTTTTGAGACCACTATATTTTTAATTTACAAATTCTATGTACGGATATTCGTAGAACTTGGAAAATCGAACAATTTATCCCCATGACTTTTTTCGATAAAAAAAAAATTGTGAGAGTTATAGCATTTACAAAATTCAAAGAAAGAAACGAAAATGAAAATTTTAAGTCGAACAATGCACGAAATGGAGAAAAGTCAGGAGAAGACAAACGTTGCTTTCTGAAAGCCCTACAAGATTGTCATAGCAAATTTTGGAATTTTCTTGAAATATCGAAAATTCAAATTTCGAGCCAAATAACGCGATACGGAAAAAAGTTAAGATGTCAAAACTATTGATTTTACGAAGACCTATAAGCTTTCTTCTGAACATTTTTTGTTAGGAGGCATAGTTTGTTTTTCAAGTATGGAAAATGATATTGGAATATTTTAATTTTAATTTCTGAGCCAAACAACGCGAGACAAGAGAAAAAGTCAAAAGAGTAGAATGTGTGCCTTTAAAAAGTTAAATCAAATTGCCGTTTAACATTTCATTATAGGACCAATCGTAAATCATCAAGATAATTTTTTTAATCGTCTTTTTAACTATTTATTTGTGTATTTTATACGGTGAGCGCTGAAAATCGAGCACGAATATTATGTTGAGAATGTAAACCTTAAGGCCGATAGAGCCTTAAGTGAATGAATTTTCTTCTTCATTTGAAATCAAAAACAACTTTAGTAATTTCTACATGAAGAACGTATAACACCGAGCACGAAGCGCGACGACCGAATCGCGCGCCGTAGGCGTGCTCAAACTAGCGAGCGAAGCGCGCGATGAGTATATGCCCGCGAAGCGTGTAGATTTTTACGACTTAATTTGTAACGACGCAATTGTAAAAATCCATAGATTCTGCTTTTTTCACTTTCGAATCTCTAATTTGAAAATTAAAAAAAAAATTTGTTCTGAAGGTCACTGCAGCTTTACAACAAGAATCCTTTCTAATTGGATCGCTAACCAGATGTCGAGTTGGACCTCCTCTTTCAAAGCAGCCTCTGCATTTCCTTGCTATTCAGGAAAATTTCGATTACATTTACAAAAACAACAAAGAAACGAAAGTGAAAATTTCAAGCCAAACAATGCACGATATGAAAACAAGTCAAGAGTAGAAAAACTTTTATTTTTGGAATCCCTACGAGATTGTCATAACAACTTTTTGAATTTTCTTGAAAAATCGAAAATTCAAATTTTGAGCTAAATAACGCGGAATACAAAAGAAAGTTGAGATATCAAAATTGTTGCTTTTACGAAGACCTGTAAACTTGCCTCTAAATATTTTCTGATGGGAGGCATGGTTTGTATTTTAAGTATAGAAAATAGTATTGGAATATTTTTATTTTTATTTTTGAGCCAAACAACGCGAGATGAGAAAAAAATAATCAAAAAAGTAGAATTTGTGCTTTTAACATGTCAAATAAAATTGCTATTAAACATTTCTTTATAGGACCAATCGTAAATCAAGATAATTTTTTTAATCGTCTTTTTCACTAAGAGCAAACTTGTGTTTTAATAACTATATTCATTTTTACTGAATTGGCGCTAGTGTAACAAAATCAGAAATTCAAATGCGTGAAGTTTGCTCCTGGGATTATTTCAAATTTCTCAGTCGATGGCTCGATATTTACAACCTATTAAACTATCCTTCTGACAATCGTTGGAAAATAGCTTGAAATGTTTGAATGATGTTATACGAAAATGAAGAAATAATTAAGTGGTAAGGTGCAATAACGGTGTATTTCCATTTTTAGAATGCACTTACTATTAACTTATTTTGTACATAACTTCATTAAGAACATATGAAAAACAAGTGATTTCTGCACTAAAAAAAAAGTTTGTTTCAATTTTCGTATAAGAACCAGTGATATAAAAAGAGTACGAGCACGTCGTTCGTCTTTTGGGTGTTTTGCTTTCTAGCCGTGCGAAGGTAGTAACGGGTCATGTGTAAATCGTACCAAGCCATACAAAGAGGTATGGGATCGTTCATATATTACGTAACGCATTTTTCTTTTGTTTAAATAAAGACGAGAATAAAATTGCCGTGAAATTCAAAAGGACACAACTATATAAACAAAAAAAATATGTTACGTAATATATGAACGACCCCTATGGAGTCCAAGCGAATTTGGGTTCGGCGGCACCTGTACGATTTTTGCTTGGCGCTGCTGTACAAAAATGTTTTGTTTTTTAAATCGGATTTAATACGTCAAGTGTTCCCACTACGGTGGCCCTTATTTTTCGCTTCCAGAATTTCTTTCCTCTTACCCCTCAGTTTTTCTCGAATACCCAGAAAATTGATCTACAAATTTAAGACAAATCAATTAATATGTTAGGCCCTGCCTCAAAGACCATGAAATGTCCCATTGATTCAACATCGGAACAAGGCAGCTTTTTGTTGATCTACGATTTAAGCGCGATGACGTGTTACAAATAATTCCGCGTTTCAATACCTTGCTCAGAATTCTTTAAAGAATAATCAATTCTAACTTTTATATTTGAATGATTTTAAATACCTCTCGTGGGTCCCTAAAGAATACCCCATAAGTGACAAATTTGAGTTTTACGAAATATTTTCGTGACTAATTTTTAATTGTTTAAACAATTTATATTTCTTAAAATATTTTTTTTTTTTTTAGGTAAGTCACGAAAAGAACGTATTTTCTAGACGTTATGAGTTTTATAAGCAATGATTACAGTAAATTACTTTCTTTCAATAATTTTACAATTATTTATACAATACTAATTGAAGGGAATGGCGGACTGTACAGACGTGTCGGG
>JAUMHM010087202.1:0-10497 GCA_032362435.1 Melikaiella ostensackeni | reverse complement strand
TCTATAGTACAGTACGTTGTCCCACGCTTTTCTTGTGTCTGAATTTTAATAACAGTTTCCGATCTCATGATTCTGGTCAAATTGTTTCGCTTATTGTTGAGTTCGTCAATGGAATTTGTGTATTTTTCGCCGTCCACCAAGTTCAATAGCCCTACTACTGATCCCAATATTGATTCGATGAATCCGAGCATAGGCACTCTTCGTTTTTGCATAGTCCTTGGTTATGGATTAACTTGAGGTTTGTAATATTAGATTTCTTTAAGAAGGTCATTTATATTGTTATATTTGCTTGGATTTTGTTGACCTCGGTTGTTAAGGTATCCAATTTCACTTCATAGCGACAATCTTCCTTCATTGCTGTTTTCTGGAAACAGGTCTCTTAAGTTTGATTGAGGTCCCGTAGCAAGATGTCATGGTGAAACTGGTGACTGAAGTTTCCAGTGTCCACGAATATAACTATTCTCCAATAAGTTTAAGTTAATCGAGGTGGCTCCAATTTTCAAGAAATAGTCTTGCATTTCCATATGTGTAGATAAAATTATGTTATTCAGAGTTTACTATGATAAATTTTAAACTTTTTGGGTATTTTATAATATGCGGAAAGTGTTGTAGATAGGAGAATGAAAAAGGCAGCCCCCAAATCCTCTTCCTGTTTCTTTCGTCTTTTTACACATGGAATTCTTTATTTCATTTACATTATTACAAGGTTATTTATATCGTATTCATATAAGATACATTTGTTAAACTGATATTATTGTTGACAATAAACATTAATTATTTATTATATACTCCGTTTTTGTTTGAAGGGGATGAATGTATTAAGTTATCATTTTCTGGCTCGCTTAGAGAGCCCCAAAATTCTTTTTCTGTGACTTCTTCTTGGTCTTGAATACGTTTATTTCTTTTTATGGTTTCACTACAAGATTTCATTGTGTGCGCCTTCAAATAGCAATATTCGCATTTATTTTTTCACTCATATAGTTTGGCTACAATTTCGGATTCTTTTTCTGAACAGATTGCGAAAGTGTCTCCGATTTCCCTTTCCATGTTATTTTTTCCGGAAACATAGTATACACTTACTAATTCTTTAGGGATTTTCTTAGATGTAGAATTCTCGGATAATCGCATTCTTTTCTCCCCTTCACTAATTTTAATGAACAAATTTACTCGTAAGCAACCTTTATTTTATTCATGTGTTTTTGGAAACGCTTTCCATCTTGGGTTTCCAGGATTGCGATGTGTTCATCCAATGAGTCTGCGATTGTGTGTGATCCGTAACTTTCACTATCTAATT
The DNA here is from genome assembly GCA_032362435.1 of Melikaiella ostensackeni. Taxonomy (NCBI): domain Eukaryota; kingdom Metazoa; phylum Arthropoda; class Insecta; order Hymenoptera; family Cynipidae; genus Melikaiella; species Melikaiella ostensackeni. The sequence goes on along the minus strand of JAUMHM010087202.1, from coordinate 9,203 downwards.
TGTTACTCTTAGTTTCCCCTTTTACATATACATTTTCTCCTATTTTTTCCATAAGAAAGATTTATTTTTCTGTCGTGTAGATGTTTTTATTTATGTTTTGCTTGATTCAAGTTTCTTGCGGCGATATTTTCGATTTTGGATAATCTCAACAGCAGTACTTTCAAATTTGTCCCGTAAAATTCTAATTTTTCATCTGAAGAGAACGAGCTAGGGGTACGTGCCGTTTTTCCGAAGATTAATTCAAATGGTGTAAATTAAGTTGCTCTGTGAATTGAAGTGCTGTAAGAAAACATAGCGAAAGAAAACAATCTATCCCAATCATCGTAATAATCAGCGTAGGATCGAATATCGTCAGTCAATACTGCATGGTTTCGTTCTGAAGATCCATTGGACTGAGGCCGATATACTGACGTGGTAATTTGTTTAACTCCGAATATTTTTGATAGTTTGCTTACATGGTTACTTATAAAAGCGCTTCTTCAAGTTACTGTAATGTACTTTTTAATGAAGTACTTTGACACATTGTTCTGCATCGTGAGCATATGTCAATTCTCTTCTGGAGTGACAGGTAGTGGTCCTACATTGTTAAGGGATACTTCATCAAGTGTGTCCACAGGTGTATCTGTTATTATCATGGATTCGTGGGTTTTGGCTCCAATTATTTTTTGTTCCTGGCAAGTACTACACTTTCTTACAAAGTACGTGACTTGCTCTTTTATTCCTGGCCGCACGAATCTTTCACTTATTCGTTTATACGCCTAAGTTTTGTTTACTCCCTTATGTTCTCCTATTTTACTTTGATGATTTTCAATTATTATTTGTTCACGATTTTCCTCTGGAGGTACGCACACACTTCCATTATATAATATAATCTCGATGTCGATGTTTTCAAATACTTCTTTCATGATGTCTAACAATTCACCTTTTGCAACGTTTCTGTCAAATCTCCCTAATTTGAAATTCGGAAGGATTTAATATTTCCTCATCCCAATGCCAAATATAAATTGTGTAATCCAACTCCCAAATATCCTTCCTGTAATTTAATTGTAACTTGCCTGTTTGTATTTTACAATCACCATATAAATTTTATAGCGACCCCGAAGGGCTTATCATGATTTGACCTAACTTTGCATGCTATTCCGTGAGTTTCTGAGGGTCAATGGCCCCTACGTCTATGAGTAATCGTCCTATTGGGGTATTGAACACACAATCTGCTGAAAGGAAATTCACATAATTTAATTTTAAGTAGGTTAAATTTTATCGGCAGCTATGTATTCTAGGGAGTGTATTTTTTTCAGGGGTTTGAGTATACATTGCTGGCAATGCAGGCTGCACCCTAGTGATTGGTGTACGTGTGTGGTCAGCCTGCAGTACCTGTATTTCTACTGCAAATTCGTGTGTCGCAGTAGTAGAAACGTCGTTTCGACTTACTTCCACACGTCAAGGCTTACTTTCGTTTGATTTTATGATTTTCTCTGGGGTTTACTGGATTCAGTAGATTTCTCTTTTCTATCTCTTTTTGCTTTGAGTTCTATTATTTTATTTTCTACCCATTTTATTAATAAATCTATCCTTCGAGTGAATTCCATTTCACTATCTGGTTCTAGCTTCCCAATTTCTTTAAGAGGTCCGAATCGGTTTCTTTATCTGATACTACAGTGGCCTCCCGATACGTTGTATTTTCTTCCGTTTCTTTCTCTTCTACCCAATCCTTGTGAACTTCCAAGGATTTATGAAACTGAGAGATCAACCTTCAATTCTTTTCATTCTTCTCTAGTCAGTTTTGTGTCGTTAAGTTTATTTTCTTCCTCAAGCATTTCATCGTCCTTTTCTTCTTCTGCTGAACTATCATCACTATCACTCGGTGGAGGGCTTACAGTTATGATGGGTCTTGATTCATAGGTGGAGCACTCTTGGGTGATTCACGCGATGGGAAAGCTTTTAAGGGTATTTCTAAACTAGGCAGTACACTACGGTTTTTGCGAAGTATAGGAGGTACAGGATTATCGGGCTCATTGGGATCATCTTCCGAAACGGTGCTAGAATCTCGACATTTGGGTTATGCTTTATTTTTTGTTTCTTCTGCCCTGCGCCGGAGCAAACGCTCCCTTATACTCTTTTCATTTAAGTTACTAGAAGATACAGAAGTTGACTTGCAGGTTGACTACTGTCTCTAGACTTTCGGACTGTTGCACATTACATTCTTGAAATGGAAGGTTTGGTAGTATCGGTTTTCGTTGATGATCTCTTTTTCGTTATGACTGCGGGTTTGATTTTTGAATTTGCCTGAATTTTTGACGGGTGAGCTATGGGTTTATTCGTAGATTTCTCTGTGCTTTGCTTTGTTTGACGTATTTTTACTGGCAGTAACTTGGCAAATTTTTCTTTCTTTTTTTTCCACTTCCTTCCGAGGTCCATAATCACTGACTAATGTGAACGTTTTTCCATGAATATGAGGTCGATATTGCTGCACTGCGTATAGGACCGCTAGACATTCCTTTTCTGTAGTGGAATAATTGCACTCGGCACTGTTCAACACGTGAGAAAAATATGATATATTGTCTCGATTTTCTTAGGTTCTGGCTTTAATCCTTCACTACTAATTATATGATTCAGATAAGCGATTTCCTTAAACAGGAATTCGCTTTTCTCTAGTTGAATGAAGAGATTTGCTTCTTTCAACCTGTTAAGAAGGCGTCTTACCTTTCTGCCATGTTCTTCCAGATATTCTGCATGGACTACTCATCGGCATTCTAATATACTCATAATGTGCGTTTAGAAATAAAAATGCAGTTTTCGGTCTATTGACAGGATTTAATTCGATTTGATGAAATCTACTGGTTAGGTCAAAAACGGTAAAATATTTAGCTTTCCCCAAATGGTGTAATATTTCAGTAATGTTTGGAAGCGGACAAGCATCGCCAATGGTTTTTTTCCGTTTAATAACCGAAAATCGATTACCACCCGGTATTTTCTCTTCACAGTGTGATCCATCTTTCTGGGGATGATCAACATAGGGGAGCTATGGGGTAATTTTGAACACCCAACTGCATCCTCTGTCAACATTCTGTCGACAACAATTTTTGCTTCCTTCTTTTGAGTAGGAAAGAACCGATAAGGTCGGACATGAATCGGAATAGTAAGAATAATGATTACACGGCATATAAAGATAGTGATAAGGAGGAATCTAGTGATTTGGCAAATTAGAGGCCTCAGGCGAATAAGAACGCTTCATTATACCTGGCGTGTTTTGTTTTTGATCAAAATTTTCGTTTGAGTTTGAAGTCGATGCAAAATGAACATGAGGGCTAGGGCTTCAGTCCCGTGATCCTGAATAACTGGGTTGAGGATATCTTGATTCACGATGATAACTGTTAGGATATTGAGGATTTAATTGCTGTCTTCCTTCTTATTGTAGCGCAACTTTCAAAGCTGCGTCTAAACTTTGGAGGCTGCGCGCTTCTACCAAGCCCGATATACGATCTGGTAAACCACGTTTGAAGGCATCAGGGGCACAATTATCAAGAGGGGGTAGTAATTGCTCCACAATTGCATATTTATCTTCAAGAGCAGCTTGTGCTCCTGATCTTAAAAGGATTACTCCGTCGAAAAATTCACTAACACTTTCTTCTCTATTCATTCGTATAAGTCGAGATTTCATGCAGGTTCGTGCAGGTTTGTTTAGCAATTTACGATTTCTATTATTTTTAGAAAAATTCTGATGTAAAGACGTAAAGTTCAACAATTTCGTTCAAAATTGTGATTTGTGTAACACCAATAATTGATATTTTGGATGATTCGTAAATGCAAATTCTTGAGTATTTTATTTCAACGAAAGGCGATAGTTTATGAACTTGAATTAAATTAGTATTTAAGGATGGATTGAATAAAAAATCACCAACTTCAGTTTTTAGGCAATTTGAGTGAGCTGAAATTAATGCTTTGGACATTTACTTAGCTATTAAGTTAGAAAAATGCTCAGACATTAATTTTAACCCTAATTTTCATTAAATTTTGGAACTTTTGATATGATGGAATGGCTCTGCTACTTAAATTCTGGCGTTCAAGTGTTGAAAACTATGCTGTCTGGCACAATTAATGTGATTAAAATGAAAAATTGGATTTTGATAAGAACTGAAACTTTTCAAAGTTATTTCAGCTATGAGCTGATACTAATAAAATAAGTGACAAAAGTTGAAAGTTTTGACTAGAGGCTGAAAGATAATTGGATGAATTTTGAACCCTTATAACCCGAAGAATTGAAAAAAACTGGAAGCTTTCACAGAGAAGATCTCTTATGTGAAACAACAGCTTTGAAAGGCTGAAAATGATAAGAAGAATGAAAAAGATGAAAACTCTGTAGCAAGTTTTCAGAGTTAAATTCAGTGAAAAACTGAGATTGAAATTAGAAAATCACAAAGAGTAACTGTTCGATTAGACAAATAATTTAATTTTTAGAAGAGGGTTTGGAATTTCGAATTTAAAAAAATTTTTATGAAGAATTGTGTCGGATTACAATTCGAATTTTTTGTTGTTCCAAACCCTTCACTCACACAATCTTGCTACAAAGAGTACATGCAAGGTTACTTCAGGGTATTTTGTAGATTAATTAACGACGGCAGGGCTTGCAAGTACGCGAAGTATACCATCGCCTAACAAGCACTTCGAAATTTGCCTTGCCCCGAAGGTGACTGTCCAACGAATCTAAGAAGGACTTATACTCTGAAGTGCTTTTACAAAATTTCTATCTCATAACTATGCGGAATTTAAATTTTGAATTTTTCTAAAAAAACACTGGATTTATAACGAAAGTGACAATTCCAACGCTGCCATCAAATCAGCTGTCACGTCCCGAGCAAAAGGCGAGGGTAGTTTGGAAATGAGAATGAGAGAGAAGAGTGTTCCTGATTTCGTCAGGTTGGTAAGGCTTGACTAATTATTAGTTGCGGGTACGTTGTCACTAATAATCCCGTGCGAATCGCATCAAAATAGTGTTTGAAATAAATGAGGTGTAGTTCAGATTTTATCATGTTTATTAAGAACAGAGAATAGATAATCAGTTAATTAATATAGTAAAATCACACATTTACCTTTCTATTTCAAAAAGGGCAAGAGAGATTGGCTTGTCGATTGTATCCCCGATGCGTTGTAGAACAGCGACGAAATTCTACCGAGTGTTTGTTTCATTGAACTTGTATTATACGAGATAATCGAAATCAAATTCAATAATGAGCTTTTTTGCGAACGTTTAACCAGCGGAGTTTATCCGGAAAGTGACTCGTACGATGACCTAAAGTCTCTGCCGAAGGGACTTTGTTTAAAACTCAATGCTTCGTTAACTATTTCACGGCGAGGTAAAAGTACGCGACTTATTTAAAGCGGTTCTTCGTCAAGGAATATTTCATAATGATGTGAAAATCGTGACTTATATAGTCAAAGCGGTTCGCACTTCAAAGATTAAGTGGTTAGCGTGACTGTTTGGAACAGAGAACAACCACCAGAGGTGGGACTGGGGCTTATATAGTTCTTGCTGTCCATGCTGAGTATAGGGGTGAGAATTTTGCTCATGAGCACGTACGATTGAGAAGTTGCTTACGTGCACGTATGATTGAATATTTTATAAATACACATGCTCAGCATGGTGATTCTTATATTTTGTCCTTCATGATGTCTGACTACTCATCAATTAATTTGATTGACTGAACAAAGTCCTTCTTTTGCTCTTTCATGAAATCGGAATTCTACATACTAAACTTAGAACAACAATTAACGTTTCTTGGTAAACGCTTTCGGTTACAGCACGTCTGACTATAAACGCATTTATCACTTGTCTACTGCATTGCGTACAATACTATGTGAACGCTGTTAACTGGGAAACATTGAAGATGTCATCCATATATGCTTATTGGGCATATATTTGACATTGCTTATGTTAGGATAATCAATTATTAATATATCTACTTACATCGGCAGAATAATTTTTAGTTAATTATCTTATATCAGTCAATGTTTCTTTCGCCAAGTTATTGGCATTAACTGAGTCCTTTGCCTACCCATGGTAATCAATTGTTAATTAGCTCGCGCTTACTACTTTATCGACCCTAGCCGATTTATCGCCCGTTTGATACGATTGTAGTTACGACTTACCATATATGAAAATTATCTACTGTGACAATACTAATCTACTTATCGCTTGGTGTTACAACAAAATGTGAACATTTTGAGAATGTAACAAAACCTAGCATATCGAATAATGCAAAACTGTAAACATGATGACAATATAACTGAAAATTTTTGACTACGCAGGAGGGGATTCAGAATCATTTTTCAGTACGCAATAAATTCCCAAAAGGCCTTAGTTTTGAGAGAGAACAGGCTTACAAATTTACGCAGCAAATTTTGAAAAATTTCGTCTATTAGACAAAGACGAGGCTTGTAAGAGACTCTTTCATCTCAAGAGTTTTCTCGTAGACAGTCGCGAATGAACCATGGCACGAGTCAAGTCCTTTTTCTGAAAAATACATAAAAATTTCCGTCAGCTTTCTCCACGAGCTTATTTTTCAGTGTTTTTAAATATTCTTCACGTGTAATATGGAAACTTTCGGAAATTTATTTCAAAAATTGGAAAGTTATGGAAACTTTTGGAAATTTTTAGAGAATTTTGAAAATTTGTGGAGACTCTTTGAAAATTAATGGAAAGTTTTCGAAAGTGTGGAAGGTTTTGGAAGTTTGTCAGAGTTTTTAAAAATTGAATTTTTCTAAAATGAAATGTTAGGGAAGTTTCTGAGCTTGTTACGTTTTTATTCACAATTAAGAATTCTTATCACACTTCTGGAGCAAAGAGTGGTCTTTTCCCATCTGAGAGGCCAAACTACAAAAGACTGGTGCCCTCTTCAGTGTACAACACGAAACAATCATCAGTCCTTCGGTTCTAGCTTGGTTTTCATACTTTCACTTGAATGACAGAAGTTTGGTGGGACTGACGTTCTGAATGGACACTCCACCTTATGAAAAATTAGCTGCTTAGTTTAAACATGGTTTTATACTTATGGAATAAATTTTTCGCATCAAATTGTAGTTGAGTGTGTACTTTTAACAATGAATATGTAATACAAATAAAAATGAAGCCTCAGATAGGATTGACACTTCTGTTGGCGAAAGGCATGTCCTCGGAAAAGTTTCAGGCTATGAATGGAGATTGGGAATGCTAGAGGTGTAAATGATCTTAATGAAAAGAAATTGACGGATACAATGCGCGTAAGCAAGCTAGATATTTTGTGTGTACCGGAAACAAAGAAGAAGGGATGTGAAGTAAGAAACATAGAGAATGGGTCCGAACTTTGTACAGGAGTAGATAATGAATAATATAGCACCCAAGGAGTCGGTCTGATTATGAATGAGAGAGCAAAACAAGATGTCAAAAAATATGAATGTGTATCTCCTAGATTACTATGGGTTAAAATGAAAGTGAGAATCAGAAGGTTATTTATTATAGCGTGCTACGCTTCAGTTGATGGTGACAAGAGGGATGTAAAAGATCCCTTCTGAAACTCATTAAATGATACTCGTATATTAGGGACTTGCGATCCTGGCGAAAGAATAATTTTACGCGGAGATATGAATAGCTGGGTTGGTGTGCAACGCGAAGGTACCGGGTATTGGGCCATTTTGGAGACCCAAAAACGAACGGTAACGGGGATAAATTGATTAGCTTATGCTAAAAAAAGGCTTGCTTATAACGAATATTTGGTTTAGACATAAAAAGATCCACATGTATACTTGGAGCAGAGGTGAAGGCCACAGTATGATTGACTTTGTTGTAGCAGATGAGAGACTGAGAGGGCTTGCAAAGGATACAAGGGTTATGAGAGGCTCTGAGCGTTGAACGGATCACTACCTCTTAGTTTCAAAAATGAGTCTAGGTCAAGGGTGGAGGAGAAGAAGAAATTATAATAAGCCGAAACTGACGCGAGTTAGAATAGAGAATCTGCAGAAACTAGAAGTACAATTGGAATATCGTGAAAAGCTGAATAAATATTTAGGACATCATGAAGAAGACTGGAAGACCGAATTGGACAATAAAAATGTAGAGAGTGCATAGATAATACTACAGGATAGCATCTTCAAGAGTGCATCTGAAGTATGAGGTACTGCGACTGTAGAAAGAAAAGCTAAAAGTGCTTGGTGGAATGATGAAATTCGCGTGGCTGCCAACGAGAAAAAGCAAGCGTACTTAAGAACGTTAAATAGTAAAGTTCTTAGCGATGAGGAGAGGACTAGAATTAGAAACTAATCATAGGGATGAAAACAGAAGAGCCAAGATACTAGTCGAAGAAAGCAAAGATAAAATCAAAGCGGAAGAAGATCAAAAAAATGCAAAATGACTTCGAAGGAAATAAGAGATTATTTTGGAAATGGGTTAAGAAGATTAGGAGAGGAAGTTCTAGCACTGAGGTAGTCGGAATTAAGAATGCTGATGGTGAAATGGTATGAGATTCAGACAAAGTGAAAGACTGTATGATAGATTTTTTCAAGAAATTGTATGGAGGTCAAGCTATGGAGGATAACAACCTTCAGATTGAAGAGAATACGTTAGACAATCCCGTTGTAGATAGCGGAAGAGGAATCAATGTCGACGACATTATATCTGTGATTGAGAAACTGAAGAATGGTAAGGCTGCGGGTATGGATGGTATCACCGCTGAAATGCTTAAGAGCAGTGGCGGATATTTGTTTGTGTGGCTGAGCGAAATTATGAATGAGTGTGCTGTGCATGGTGAAGTTTCAAATGATTGGAGAAAGGTGATTATCATCCCAATCTACAAGAGAAAGGGTGATAAAGGCGACTGTACAAATTACCATATAGAGCGATTAGTCTACTAAGTACCGTGGGCAAAATATTTAGCAAAATACTTATTGAGAAGGTCATGGGAATAACTAAAGAAAGGATCTGGGAAGTTCAATGTGGATTTATACCAGGGAGATCATGTGCGGATCAAATATTTAGCTTGAGACAGATCATAGAAAAGAGTTTGAGAGTAAACAAAAGAGTCTTCTGCGCATTTGTTGATCTTGAAAAAGCTTTTGATAAGGTGAATAGATCTAAACTTTGGGAAGTCCTCAAAAAATATGGAGTGAATGGTTGGCTTCTAAGAGCAATAAAAACAATATACAATGGTAGTCAAGCGAGTGTAAGAGTGAAT
>JAUMHM010087201.1:0-10497 GCA_032362435.1 Melikaiella ostensackeni | reverse complement strand
AAAATTATCGCAATATAACTATACAAAAACACGGATGCATTTCGGCAGTCCTGCCTTAAAATTTACCAAAATATTATCGTTATACCTATACATATATACACAAAGTTAAGGATGCAATTTGGCAGCCCTAAGAATTACATGACGGGTGCATTGCGGCAGCCCTACTTAAAATTATCGCAATATAACTATACAAAAACACGGATGCATTTCGGCAGTCCTGCCTTAAAATTTACCAAAATATTATTGCGATACCTATACATATATACACAAGATTAAGGATGAATTTCGGCAGTCCTTGGATATTTACAATTTTATGCTTACTTAATGCAGATGGCGGTGGCGTGTGTAGGGTCGGGCTTCTCTATAGCCGACCAGCTCCCTCCGCCGAAGGTTATAACGCCTCCTGGCGTTATCGAGGCGCTGTCCTGGCACCTTCTCGTCGTATCCGGAGAGCTCGCCTGGCTCCCCGTTCTCGTTCTCGTTCCCAGTAGGCACCTGCTCAGGTACTCTGGCTGCTGTTTGTGATCTCCTGGCGACACTGGATCCCGCGTCTCCGCTTCCCGCGACTAGGTTGCGGACGGGAATCCGTTGATCTGGACGTGGTCGTTCACCAGCGTCCTCCTCGTCCTCATCAATGGCTGTGATAAGGTTTGCTCCGACGACGCTTTTGGCTGATTCCTCTCCGCCGACGCTTCCGGCTAGTTCTGGCCCGGTCTCCTGACCGGGTAGATGGTCAGTGGGTGGTTCTCCGACCAACTTCCCTACTGCTGCTTGCGCAGGCAATCCCTTTTAAGATGTTGTTGGCGCTGCTGGTGCTGTCTGAGCAACAGGAGTTTCGGCCTCAGCGGCCCGTGTTCGCCAGTTTCCTGGTGTGGCATCGGGCTGCCGTGTTTTTAGTATCGGACAGTCTCGATGAAAGTGCCTGCCTGGGCAGTAATGACACTGCGGAGGCGGGCGTGGCGCTGTCGCGGCACTATCCGTGGTTGCTGGTTGGGCGGTGTCAGGTGTTGCCTTGATGGCTGCAGGCTTCTTGGCTGATGCGTCTGCTTCGTCGGATTTGGCCTGCAGGGTTTTCTCCACCAGGTCCCCGAATGATAAAATTGTTGCTGCTCGCAGCAACCCTCTGATGCTGGGTTTGAGGGATTCCAACAACAAACCGATGATCTGTTCCTCACTGGCAGTTGGCAGCATTCTGAGTGCCAGGAGGTATTTCTTCTGCAGGAAGACTCCGACAGCTTCTTTTTCCTCCTGCTTGTTTGCGTATAATTTTATCTGCAGCTTGTTGAGTGCAGACACTCCGGCGAAATGTTGCTTTAACAGGGCCCGGAACTTGGCCCATGGAAGGGTTAGCCCGCGGTACACCTCAAACCACTTGGCTGCTTTGTCTGTGAGGCTCTTTGACACCATTCGTGACCATAGTCCTGGTTCGATGGTCGTTTCTGCGAAATAATGTTCGCACTGACTGAGGAAGGTGTCGGGATCCTCGTGATCCAGTCCTGCGAACATTGGCACTGGAACATCGGGCGTCCTGAAGGCCCGACTAATAGATCGCCAGTCGGCGGCAGCAGGTGGTGGCGCTGGCAATGACACATTTGCCAGTGCTGGTGGATGTTCCGGTACTTTTCTTATCGGTGGTGGTGTCAGTATTTACGGTATAAATACCGGATCTTGTCGGCTGCTGGGACCTGGCACCGGTTCCATGTTCCTTCTGGTTCCTGGAACAGGACCCGTGGTGCATTCCTCGTTGTTCGTGGTAATGACCGATTTCTGCCCCGCATGGACGTTGGGTCTGGAGGTTGGCTAGCTGATTCCGTGTATGCTGGCGGTGGTGAATTCGGGCTCTCCTGAAGCCCTGGCTCGTTTGCTGCTTGGTCGCTGGGCGCCACTGAGTCTTGAGGTTGAAACCCAGAAACCGACGTGTTTCGTGTGGCCATCGTTCTAGGTGGCCTTCCTGGTCCTCGGCGTGATAAAGTCGGTGTGCGGATCATCTGATTCGGTGTCGACCACTGCCGATACTCAAGAAAAATAGAATTTTTCCGAGCCCCACGTTGGGCGCCAATTCTTACCGGGTTGGGTATTCTTCAGGCGTAACTAACCGATCGCTGCGTGCCGGTTCTTATAGGAACCGTCGCTTGCTGTGAAAGATTGGGTGAGTAAGCCGGTTCCAGTAGAACCGTGGCTCGGTGTTTTGCCGGTGGTAGCGTTCGTTTGCTCAGTCCGAGCGAGCTAAGGTGCGCGTGCTGGCGACGTCCGGAGTCTGCGACTGTGGGCTAGTTCGGGTCGGGACCGTGACCCAGCTTGGCACGGGTGGAGGACCTCGCTCACGTTTTGATGCGTAGAACGCCACTGACCACGTGTTCGTTCTGATGATCCTTTTTTTGGGGGGGGGGGGGACAAAGTCCCGTCGTCAGGGTGTTGGTCGCCTACGGGGTTAGGCTTCGTCAGAAAGGAAGTCCGTCGCTTAGAAGCCTAGGTTTCGTCGTGAGTCATGTCGGAGGCGTTTCGTTGCGGGTAATTTTACTGGCGAGAAGATTTCGCCGCTGTCTAGTACGATTACGTCATCTTCGGTTGAGTCGTCGGAGTTGACATCGTGGGAAGTCGTGGGTACGTACCATTTACCCGGGGCTGGAGGTAACTCCTTAGGAGTGGTTGGGACTGCGTAGTCGTGGGCCTTCTCAAGGGTAGCCAGGGAAGGTCGGGGAGGTAAAGGCCGAGTAAGGTAGAGGCGAGAGGTAGGAGGGATGAAGACCACCGAACGAACGATGGCCTTTGGAACAATGGGAGAGGAAGAGGAAGAGGGAGTGAGGCGACAATTCTCTACGTTGGGATGGAGGGAGTCGCGGAGAGCGGCTAAGCGACGTCGGAGACGGGTTTGCTTGCCAGGACGGGATCGTTTTTGGACTCTTCCAGGCATGGGATGTAGGTTAGGAAGGTGGTGAAAGGAGAAGGTTTGGCAGATGAGATGAGGAGAGAGAGAGAGAGAGAGAGAGATAGAGGTTTGCGGAGCCGCGAGAAGGGCATACCGACCTCGGAAAGGAGATTAGTGAGAGGTTTGCGGAGCCGCGAGAAAGGCGTACCGACCTCAGAAGAAAGAGAGAGAAGGAGACTTGCGGAGCTTCTGGAGCGTATCGGCCTCGGAAAGGAGAAGAGAGAGAGGTTTTCGGAGCTGCTAAGAGCGTACCGACCTTTGGAGAGAAGAGAGACAGAGAGAGAGAGAGAGAGGTTTGCGGAGCTGCAAGAGCGTACCGACCTCGGGAAGAAGAGACAAGAGAGAGGTTTGTGGAGCTGCGAGAGCGCACCGACCTCGGGAAGAGAAGAAGAAAGAGGTTCGCGGAGCTGCCGGAGCGTACCGACCTCTGTTGGAGAAAGGGAGAGAGAAAGCAGAGTAAAGTAAATCTGTGGATTGATTCAAATATTTACTCTGAGCTCAAAGTAGTACAAAAACCGGAGACGATTTTAGGATGGTTAGTCCTGGTCGAAGGTCGGGGCGAGAGTGTCTCGAAACGGTCGAGCCACCAGTATTTAATGGGAGCCTGTCGGCCGGCGATTGGCCCGGGACTCTCGCGCAGTCGCGTCGCAGGTGGAGGGGCATTGCTGCCGCCTCTTCTGCTCCCCTCTCTCGAGAGTTTGGCGCGCCGTTCACAATTGTGGGTGCATTTCTTGCGTAAATCGCGGTAACGAAGTTAAAAATTCTAAAGTTAACGTAAGTTTAACATAAACGAAATCTATAAAGTAAAATCGGAAAGATAAAAGTGAAAATTACAAAATATTTATAAATATAAAATCTAAAGCGAGACTAAATTCAAAGATATGATTATTATTACTTTTTTCCCCTTCTTTTAAGAAGAAATGAAAAAATTGAAATGAGATTCAGAGTAAAGTAAGGAAAAAGAGACATATAAAATATTTTGAAACGGATTGGTCATTGTCGACTTCTTCTTAATATTTTTGTTCTTATTTCTGAGTGCAGTCTCTTAATATTTTTCTGTCAAATGAAAATTTCACTATTACTCTATTATTGAAAAAGAACCGTAAGGCTTATTCGTAGACTCGGATAATAGAGCGAAACGCCTCTTTTGAGAACAAATTTAAAAAACCAGCTGAAACATAAGGATGTACATTAGGTACAGTCGATCTCAGAATTCGCCAATCTTTATAATGATTTATAAAATCGAAAAAAATAGATCCATTATAATTGTCTAAGAATTTTTGAGGAGGCTTCTGAGTCTACCTTAGCAGAAAATAGTTCAGGTCAATTTTTTTTTGTTTACAAAAGTTATTCAGGTTTTAATTTTTTGTTTTCGCTGCAATTCTGAATGGGAGAATTAGAAGTGTAAATATTATTTTGATGAAACTGAAGTCCTGTGAAATTCTGTGAGAAAGGAAAATCGAAATGTTCTTGCTATAGCAATATAGAGTTTAAAAATATTGATTAAGCAGCCACCGTAGAGTCCCCTTGGGAGCGACTTCCATCCAGGAAAATGACACTTGCACCCAGTAGAGCCGCGGTAACTCACACTCATGATCACGCCTCACAATCGTGAGATGGGTAACCACATGGTACTGTAGAATCACGATGAAGGGCGGACGAAACCCTCGTTACCGTCGGCCGGAGCTGAGAATTCGATCAAGAACATTGTTCGTTTCTCTTTGTCAAGGAGTTCGATGTCAGGCCTCAAGTGTACAACTTTTACCCGGATCTTCACAAGTCACAAGAGTTTATGAGGTTAAAAGAGTTAATAAGCAGTCGCGGACAATTTTCCAGGGATGTTCCCGAAGGAAAAACCCTCAAGTTATGGCGTGAACAACCGTGCCAAGAGCTGAATGGCACCTGAGTGAGGTGTCTTTTTCGGTGTCCCTCGGATACCGGGCGACCTCCTAGAGTATCAGCCTTACCCTTGCATACGGGGCTCTGCAAGTGTGGGCGAACCCTTTCCCTAGTTTCTCGTAGGAACAACTATTACAATACCAAACTCAGTTGTGAATGCGGTTCAAAATTATTAAAAGCGCAAAGCACCCGACAATGGGTTTGCAAAAAAACCGAGCGCTCTAAAGTTTCGGGTGCTCAAAAAAATTTGGATGGAAACACGCCGGGGAACCAGCGAGATGCTTGAATAGTGAACGGTTCGACACAGGGATGAAATGTTAGAATGCTACGATTCTTGCATTATTCCTATTCGTAGAGATTGCTTAACACGAATGTACACTCTCTGGTGCCAGAAACACCCACATATTTCTCACATTTCGCAACACAGGTTGCGAAACCACGCCGACAACCTCTTGCGAATAGGACATATACGCGAAACGCTTCCTCACCTGTCACAAGAATAAGCCTCAGACGAAGGAGTGGGAGCGATATTAAGACCAACCACGGAATTCGGACATACGTGTAGAGATGATGGCGATTTCAGGACGAGAAGAAACATCAACATCCACGTAACTCCTAAGCCCCGAGATCTAGCTCTAATGTATGACGCCCTTCGTGAGTTCCTTCCTTCCTCCTCTCGGAGGAGTCCGACCTCTGGACCATTACTTGTTCAGCTTATGATGCCGCGAGAGCTTCGGCCCATTCAAATCGAAGGGTAAAGCCGAAGATACATTAAAAGACCAAAAGGTGCTTGCAACAACTGAACAAGAAAATTGTCTAGACTAGACAGAACGCGTATCGTATTCAGTGTGTGGTGACTACGTAACAACTGATAAGCCTGTCACGGTAAGGGTCCAAAAGTTCGCTCACGAACTGAGGATCCACAATCACACATTGAACAATTCAAAACTTCTGTCTATCAAGCAGCACATTGTTGACAAAATATGGGTGTTATCTGACGCCAGGAGAATACAGAAGAAGGAGGGATGGGTCAGGAAGAATCAACAGTTTCTCGCTGACCCATCGCGCCTCTTTGGCGATCGCCCTGTTTCTGTCAATGATCCGCCTACGTCCGAGGAGGTAGAGACTTTTTGGAGAAAGACTTACAACGTTCAACACCCACTGCATGAAGACACTGAGAACGTGATGCGTTTCAAGGAGCTGTACAACAACCTCATAACGTCCGAGGAACGATATCCACCAGTCACTACCAAAGAGGTGAAGAAAGCTCTGAGTGGCACGAAGAACTTCTTTGCTACCGAACTGGATGGTATTAAGAACTCCTGGTGGAAGAAGTATACTTCTATATACCAACATCTGGCCCAGATCTTCACCTTATATTTGAATTCGGATACGCCCATTCCGCAGTGGCTGGTGTTAAAACGCACTGTACTTCTACCGAAGAAAGACGACTTGTCCAACCCAAGGAACTACAGGCCAATAACTTGTCTGTACACGCTGTCTGAGATCTTTACAGCTATTCTGAACGACAGGATTGTTCGGACAATTGGATCTGTGTGAAGAGAGATCTATGAACAACGTGGATCGAAAAAAGGCGCGGCAGGCTGTCGGAAAAACCTGCTGATCAGCGGAAGCGTCTGCAAAGACGCTGCAGCCTACAATCGCAATCTGTCGATGGCCAGACTTGATTACCAGAAAGCTTTCGATTCAACCTTCCATAGATTAATCATCTGTCGGCTAGAAAGCTTGAAGGTTCATGCACACATAGTGGGATGCATGAAGAGATTGATGCCCCTTTGGAAAACCAGATTTACTATCTCATATGAAAAACATCGTGTGACAACTAACAGCATCAACTTCCAAAGGCGCGTCTTTCAGGGTGACATCATGAGCACTCTTCTCTTTTGCATCACACTCTTCCCACTGTCTCTCGCATTACGCGATTCTCATGGGTACCTCTGCGGCGGATCTAATAATCGTGAGCATGAGGTCACTCATATATGTTGTATAAATGACTTAAAGATCTATGCTTCTGGGACAAAACACCTCAACGATGCTCTAAAGATCGTCGAAAGATACACACGAAAAATTGGTATGAACTTTGGATTGGACAAGTGTGCCATGATTGATTTTAAGCAAGGACGTGTTGCTAGCGTTAGCGATGACCGTGAACTCGTGGACAGGAGCGCTATCAGACACCTTTGCGCTAGAGAGATCTATCTATACCTAGGCGTGCCAGAGAGCCGTATTAAGGTTATAACATCAGTGAAGGAGGCTCTCCGAAGCACATACAAGCGTCATCTTCGACAGACTTGGTCTTCCAATCTGTTGGCGTTGAACAAGAAATGTGCAAGTAACATGTTTGCCATCCCGGTTCTACTCTTTTCATTTGGGGTGATTCCATGGACAAAGCACGAGCTCACGGTACTCGATATCGCCACACGTAAGGTCAAGCATATGCAAAAGAGCTTACACAAAGTCATCTGTTCCGCGCTCATACATCCCACGCCGTAAAGAAGAACGTGGACTTCTAAACATGCATTGTCTGCATGACCGAATTATCTTGGGTACAGCTCACATCGTGGAAATGGAACAGATCCTTCACTGAAAATGGTCAGGAACCATGAGATGACGCATAGGAGCGTTCCTTTACAAAGCCGCAGAGCAGGTGGCCGAGACTCTTGGCCTAGATTTCAACAGCAGATATGAGGAAAGTGCATTACTCCATCCAAATGCCTTGCTTCTGTAAGTCCGAGTGTGAAGAGCTGAAGTCAACAACTTCCAAAAATTGTTTCAGCTATTATTCGGTCTTACGGTCTGCAATCAAAGGGCAGTAAGATATGTTGAAAACACATTTACTATGTATGCCTAACGTTTCGACCGCAATGCGGGTCTTTTTTAATAGTCAATAAAATCTGAGTCAGCTTAACATGTTCTTTTTTTTTCTCAGAAAAAAAGCTACTTAAAAGAAGTTTATGTCATAATACGACATAGTGGTCAATAATTTAGTTTCTTTTTGTCAAATATTCTTAAGAGTCGCAAATAATGAAGAAATTTAACATTGTAAGTTTTGCGATTTTGACAGACGCACGATACAAAAGTTTGTATGTTTACAGACGATGTGTGTACAGATGTTTACAGACGGACGATACAAAATTTCGTATCGCCCATCTGTAAACATCGCATCACTTACTATGTTAAATTTCTTAATTATTTGCGTCTCTTCAAAATATTTGACAAAAAAAAACTGTATTAATGACTACTATGTCGTATTGTGACTTAAACTTTTTCTAAGTAAATTTCTTTTTTCTAAAAAAAAAAAAAGAAAAACATGTTAAGCTGATTCAGATTTTATTGACTCTTGAAAAATACCCGCATTGCTGTCGAAACGTTGAGCAGACATAATAAATGTATTTTTAACATATTTTACTGCCTTTTGATTGGAGACCGTAAGACCAAATAATAGCTGAAACAATTTTGGAAATTAGAAAAACGGTTGGAGAAAGAAGAAACATCTCTGAATCTTTATCTGGAATTGTTTGTGATCATTGTCAACAACTTCCTTGAACAGCTCCACGGCAAGAAAATTCACGGTAACTTTCACATAAATGTAAGAGATCAGCCCTTGTCAGTGGAGTTAACGTTTACTTTCCTTGAATCATCCGGACCTAATTCAGACACAGAGGGATTTATTTTTGCCTATCAGGATGGTGTCATTTCCACCTTGGCATATCGTAGCCGCATCTTAAGTGAAGAAGTTCCCAGCGAAAGGTGCAGAGCATGTCATGCGCATTCTGAGCACCTACGGCACATACTATCCGGGTGTCCCACTTATACGTGATCAACATATCTCCACAGGCATAATGCGGCCCTAAGAGTGCTTAATTATCATCTTTGACGCTTATATGGTGTTAACCGCGACCCTGCCCTGCCGACCGTTCTCAGAGAGATAGAATCGATTGTCGAGAAAGAGTTGTGCAAAATTTGCTGGAACTTCTACTTCAGGCTAAAAGTTGTACACTCGAGGCCTGACATCTTATTCCTTGATAAGGAGAAATGAACTATGTTCGTGAGCGAATTCTCGGCTTCGGCCAACGCCAACGCCATAGTCAAGGAGAAGGTGAAGGGAGAGTGGTATCGTGACCTTATAAGGGAGCTGTGAGGAATGTACCGAGAATATTCAGTTAACGTGATGGTCTTTGTCATCGGTGCTCTCGAAGGTGCGAAACCATCACTGGTTCGTAACCTCGAAGTCATACACGCATGACGGAAAAATGCTCAGGCACTCGCGAGATGGATGCAAAGAGCTGTAATTCTTGGGTCGCTCCGTGTCCTGAGAGCTGACAAAGGTTTCGTCGACCCTTCATCGTGATACCACCGTACCATGTGGTCACGATTCTCACGATTGTGAGGCGTGGCCATGGGTGTGATTTACTGCGAACTCTACTGGGAGCCAGTGTCAGTTTACTGAATGGCAGTCGCTCCCAGGACACCCTGCGGTGGTTGTTCGACCAATTTTTCAACTAAAAAAATTGGCCAAGCTTATGAATAAAAGACCCTTGCTGCAAAAGTTCAGGTAAGCTCAAGCAGGTCCATGTGGCCAGCACTTGGTAGATTTGAGTCAGAAGACCTGCCCTGTACCTAATTTTGAATGCTTCAGATATTAAATTTAGTCGTTAAAAGAGGCTATTGACTCAAATTCTCAAAATTGTAAATCAGTTTTCAGTTGTCTCTCTAGGTCTGAATTGTACATGACAATTCGAAAATCATCATTCTTGTGAGGTAGAAGATTCCTGGCGACACTTATTTTGAATTTGTACACTGTTAGGAATATTCTGAACTTTATAAAGTTATTGCGTTACAAAAGCAATGCAAAATTTGATGAAATTCCCTATACTTTCATGCAACTACATCTTAAAGTTGCAAAATTGTAACGGCATTTTCATAAGTTTTTTGGCGGAATCGTATGTTTACAATAAAATTCAATAAAGTACAATAGGATTGCCACCTAGGCCGATTCGCGTCGGTTTGATGTGCGCAAATGTATTAAGGCCGGCTGCCGGCGGAAGAGCATTACATCCGTTGGATCGCTCGAAATGCAAAAAAAAAATTTCAATATATATTTTAAGAATTTTCAACTCAAATGGTGATCACATGGTAAGTTGGAATTTCGATAAAGAGCCGGCGAAACCCTCGTGAGTCTTGAGGATATGGACCGACCCAACAATGACAGCTCTTCGCATCCATCTCGCAAGTGCCTTGGCATTTTTCTGGCACGCGGATATGGGTTGGGGGTTATAAACATACGGTATACCAAGGTGGAAATGACACCGTCCTGACATGCAAAAATGAAACCCTCTGTGCCTGAATTTAGTCCGGATGATTTAAGAAAAGCAAACCTTAACTCCGTCGACAAAGACTGATCTTTAACACTTCTGTGAAAGTTTCTGTGCGTTTTCTTGTCGTGGAGCTGTTCAAAAAGTTGTTAACCTCTGCTTTCTTCACTTGGGCTTTTAAAAGTGAGGAATGCCAGGACAATTCGGTCATAAAGACACTGGATTTTTAGAAGTCCGCTTCTGCCTTTACGGCGTTGGATGTATAAGCGCGGAACGGACGAGTTGATATGCAAGCTCTTCCGCATATGCATGATCTTACGTGTGGCGATATCG
>JAUMHM010087200.1:0-10497 GCA_032362435.1 Melikaiella ostensackeni | reverse complement strand
TGCAAAGCCGGCTCGAGCCACTGTTGCAAACACATCGTGGCTGTCTTACTGTTTTGTAACCGGTATGTGTTGTATATATTTTCAAAATGAAAAATATTTACTTTACTTGTTTCTTTAAATGTGTTGGAATATTTCATACTTTTCTACTCGAATTTTGTTGAAATAATTTGCTTGACTTGGAAAGGGTATCTTCGACTGATAAAAAGTGCGTGTGGAAACGCCATAAAGAACTGGTTTCAGAACAATTTGAAGCTCTTCCATCTGAGACTTCCTGCTGCATAAATCCAGATAGATTACCTCCTCTTTTACCGAGAACGCAAGCTCGAATAAAATTTTTGAACTCTATTTCGTGCTGGCACGGCGTGGAAACTGATATCCTCACTTTTTATCTTCACTAATTCACAATTTGGAACGCAGCAGCGTCCTCCACCGATTGCTTTTCTATACCCGGTCGGAAATTCCATTTTATTCACAACACGGATTTGATTACAAATTAAAAAGGCAAATAACTAAATTATTTCTTATGACGACATTGACGTTTGTCCGTGGAAGCGGCCATGTTGTATAGTTCATGAAATGACTGCCAATGTCGCATGCTAATCTAAAAGTCTCAATCTAGCTGACCGATCATTTTAAGCACATGCTTTGAATCATAAGAACTTGTAGATTCCAAATATCCTGTTTTCAAATCGCTAATTGTAAATTTTTGTAAAATTTGTAATTTTGGTCTGCTTATGAGCAAAGCACCCATCTGCCGGCTCGTGTTCAGGTGAAATATGGTATGGTTGGTAGGCATTATGAAACCATACCAGGTTCTTTAAAAATGATTGCCTGAGTAGCTAGACATAGAAAGAAATGTCAGAAAAGTGACTGAGCTTGAAATTCTTCAGACATTTTCTAGTAATTTTGTATCGGTAGGGCAAGCCCTCTTTTCAGAGCAAATTATCTTGTTTCTTTTAGTATATTTCCGTAGAAGCTCGTTTTCTAAAACTTTTCAAAATGATTTATTAAGCCCGTTTTTTCTCAAAAACTTAACGTGATAGAACAGTATTGTTGATGGATTCCTTATCAGCGTCCAAATCCCTATCGAAAATAAATTCAGCCATTTCGGAGTCAGAATCTCTTTTCGACCGACAGTGTTACATACTACACGGAAGAAATTTGTACTTGAGGAATTACAGAATTAGTTAAGATGTGGCGGATATGAGAAAAAATCTGTCATAATTACAGACCTACGTTTTTGTAAATTCTACAAAACTATTCTATGAGAATTAAATATAATAATTCAGTAAGAGTTCTCAAAGGGGACAGTAATTTTAGCTACGGGAATCTTTGAAATTTACAAGACTAAAGTCCGTTAAAAACAAAGTGAGAGACTGGATATTTCACAGAACGCCTCTCAAATTAAAAACACGGCAGAGTTCTGTAATGACGGAGTTCTGACGGTGTCGTTCGAAATGATCCTTATATAGCAACCAAGAAAATTCCTACCGCTTGTGAGAAACGACCAGTGCCGGACCAAACATTTTTGGTGGACCGAGTTATATTTAATTTTCTTACTTGAACCTCGGATATTTTTGTGATGTTTATCTCTGAATTTTTGTATAATAACTAGGGGAGAGTAGGGTATAACGGTGGGATTTGAATTAAATGTCCTATTAATTATAATGGGATTTTGATGTGGTGCATTTTTCAAGGTCAAGCTCACATTGTCAGCGAACACGTGTTATTACTCAAATGCTGGTTTATTTCAACATTATGAAGATTATAGAGTAAAAAGTATACGATATAATTATTCTGGTTTAAAAAAAAATGCCTTGAAATGAAAAGTCTGAACTTAGAAGAAATAAGTTTCAAACATTCCAAAATTTCTCAAACTTGAACACTAAATCTATAAACGACTTTATAATGTGAAATTATTACGACTTATTTGTTTAAAGTTCAGATATTGGCAAAATCAAAGAAAAAGTCATCACAGTTTTGTAAAAAAGTCGATTATATTCGATGGTATATGTATACTCCCAAGAAAATGTTATTATTTATACTTTTTTCCCAATATTTCTAAAAGAGTGATCAAAAATATTTCAATCTAGTATCTAATATTTGATGCAGAAATGTTGTATCTTTTTACACTATCTTAAGGAAAAAAATGTAAATTTTTTTATTATAATAATCAAATGATTGATTCTTCAATTTGTAAATAAAATGCTGAATATGAAATATTTGCTTTTCAAATTAATAATTACTCAAAACAAAATATACAAAGATTGTAATTAAATATAAGAAAATGTACGAGTAAAACTTTCACCATGTGTAGTATGTGTTGATTAAAAATAGTACAACTATCACTAAAACAAATACTAACATGAATAGAAACTGCAGTTTGGAAAAAAACGTCTAATTATTAATTTGTCAGAAAAAATGTATACTTTGATGTTCACAAAAACATGAAAACAATTTTTGGGAAAATTCATTTTTTCCACCTTTTTGAATTTTGAATTTTTTACCCTGAAATTAATAATTTTAAAATGTGGTAGCCGCTGGACCGAAAAATGACCAGGGTTTTTTTTACCCGGGAGACCAGAAAACGACAGAGAATTCAGTAATTAAACAAATGTAAACGTCCGATTGAAGCTTCCTAAACTATTCTCAATTTTCAAATAATTTGAAATAAATATGCTCATAAAGAAACTCTTTCATTCAATTACAAACTTTACACGTTCAAATATTGTTTCAGTTTTGAATTTTCCATTTATAAGCCATTGCGAATTGAGATTTTTTAACTGAAAAAAGGCACTTTTTAAATATCTAGCAGTATTTGGCTGTTTATTTAAAATAAGCAATTATAAATCAGATATTCAAAACTAAACAATTTGAAAGTGAATTGTTTCAGACAGAAAGTTTTGAATCGTTGAAATTTTTGAGTGCAACGTTTAACCTTTGGAAGTAAAAATTTTAATTTCTTCATTTTGTTGAATTTTGAAATTGCAAGTGAAATTCTTTAATTTTGATTTATAAATAACAACTGAACAATTATTGGTTGCAAATGACTTTAAATTTAAAAAATGTCACCTTTCATTCAAAAAGTGTTCGATTCCAAAGGATCAATTGAAAAATGTTTGAGTTTTAATGTTTCGAACTTAAAATGGCTTCAAAATTATATAATTTTTGAAATTTAAAAATGAATTGATTTATTTTTCCATTAAGAGCATGATAAATGAAAGCGTGGATTTATATGTCATTTCATTTGAAATGATTCCATAAAATAATATTCTTCCATTCTATCGCGTAAAGTATTCAGCGTTTAAAGTAAAAAAATGTTAAGCCTTAATTTCAAAAGTCTGAAATTCAAAACTCAGGACGACGATGCGATCGGAAACTTACTAAATTGAATCAAAGAAATCTTTGACTCTCATTCCGGCATTAGTAAACAGATTGATTACATGCTCTTGGTTTAGGTAGTAAATTTCAAAGATTTCACAGCTTCTGATTGGTAAGCAATAAATCGACCACATTCGACTTGTCACGCGCTTTTACCATGAAATCGTATAATTTTATAATAATAATTTGACGAAGAAAACAAAAATTTCTATCCGAATTTGTGACCACATATTTCCCAGATCTGCTCACGAATTCCCAGTATTTTCCCGTATTTTCCAAGGTGCACAAGATTCCAGGCAAATTCCCGGATTTTCCGGGTCGCTAGACACCCTGATATTATGATGTCGAATTTCAAACTTTTTCATTTTGAAATTGTAAATTCAAAAAAATTGAATTCTTCTTAAGAATTAAACAATTGCTTTTTTTAATTTAGATTCGTGAAATTAAAAGTTTTTAAATTGAAGCGTGATCTATAACAGTTCATTATGCGCCACTTGTCATAAAGGTCATCTAATATGTGAATATAGGCACAAAATGATCCTTATGGTAAGTGGCGATTAATGCACTGTTGTAGAGCACGCTTCAGTTGTTTAATTTTAAACGTGATCATAATAAGTAATTCATGTATTAAATGTTTTAATTTTAAACTTTTAAATGTGAGACGATCTAATTATGAGAGTTATTATAAATCTATCGGATTTGAAACTCTTCTAAGTCAAAATTTACCATTTCTAACATTTCTCATTAAAATAATTTCCAATTTTAAAATGTGACTTTCAAAAGAAAATATATATTAGGATTGAATATTTTTGTCTCATGCTGCTTCGGTTATTGTTCAGTATAGCAGGATCGATTTTTAGTATTCAAATATTCCTTTCTAGGAATGGGCTTGTAAAGAAACTATATTTGTGTTGAATAAGAAAAATTTAGTTCACGGATCAATACAACAATCTTTATTATTTTACTCGAACTGAAATATAATTTCAAGTTTCGAAAATATTTGTAATAGGAAAATTTAACTTTTGGGAATTTAAAATGATCTTGGAAAGTAACGTATCAAAACTGACACACACTGACGCAACTGTACTGTCGTATCGCAACTGTTTTGCGACACACACATGTGTAGCGCGTCGCCACGTCCGAGTATATCAAAAAACAGTAGAGTTCTGTAATTTTGAGCGACCGAGAACCGTGATTCTCACAGCGGAGACGTAATTTCTCTTCAACTCATTCGTAATAATCATTTTAAACTTTCACGGCACCAACTTTTAATATGTATTATTACTAGTTCTGTAATTATGACTCAACACTTCGAAATAATTCAAAGAAAAATTATTGTTAATTCACCGAATTTTTCTCATATCTGCCACATCGTAACTAGTTCAGTAATTCACCAAGTGCAAATTCTTTCCATGTGTAGCAACTCCAAAACGTTTTGATTTTGAAAATTTGAACACGCGTAAGAATAAGTATATTCTCTTTTCTGCAGTTAGAAAGTGCAAAAGTGCGAAATCAGTTCACTGGTAAAGCGGAAACATCCAAAGAAAGAATTGCCAAAAGTGCCTGGCTTGGAGATGACGAAAGTGAACACGTGAAGCTTCTGAATCGTCGAGTCGAGCTTATAACAAGTTTGTCAGTCGACACAGCCGAGCGACTGCAAATTGCTTATTACGGCATGGGAGGCTTCTATCAACCACACTCTGATTTCTTCCCAGTAAGTAAACTGTGGACGAACTCATGAAGGTCGAGCTAATACTTTGTTGATACAATAATAACTTTGTAACTTTCCAGAAATCGAGTCTCAACGTTTTTGAAAAATTTTACGTTGGAAATCGCATCGCCACAATTCTGTTTTATGTAAGTGAGCAAATTCTTCTCAATCTGTGTGTCCAATCTGTATAAATCCGAGCTTAGATTGATTCGGATTGCACGCACGGATAATTAAACAGGATTGAAATGTGGATTCCCATTAAACTTGGTGTTGATGTACGGATTGAGAAGGATTGAAAAGCAGCTTAAGATTAGTTCCGATTGGATCGGCTAAAGATTTCAGAATAACTCGAGATAGTTCAAATGAGTTTGGAATGAATTGCTATCAAGAAATTTTGCCAGTGTATTAAGGCCTTCAATTGAAAATTGTACCAATTTTAACAATTTAAATTTTGAATCAAACAGTTTTTGAAGCTTCAATTAATGCTTGTACACATTGAAACTGTTTATGTCAGCGGCGTGAAGTAGTCATATTCTACGCCAGCTTTCTTTCCGCTCTATAAAATTATTCCTTTCAATATTAAATAAATTTTTTCAATTTTGTAAGATGCAGCTCAAAATTATTCAGTGAGCCTGTTTTGTAACATTACATTTATATTTATACATTAATTCATTATCTATTTCATTCAATATTCATTATTTATTAATAAATTTCAAGATATTATCTTGGCATTTATTATCATAAAAATATCCATAAAATTTTGATGAAGATGAGTGTATGCGCAAAAGTAACTTATATCTGATCGATTCCAAAGTGCTAATGCCCTAAACTCTATAACAGCTTCAGGAGTTTCTGTATCCTCTTCAGAAAGGGGAGCCCAATGCATACTTGAGGCCACAGCCTATTAGAATTTAGGTTGAGATGTGAAATATGATATATTTGAACAATCCGGATTACTCAGACGCCTTTAAGCTCAGAATTCTCACTACTCGCGTTATGAGACTGTCGTTCAAAAGCCCAAAACCATATGAGGCGCATTCATTTGGGTGCCACACTTTACACCAATATTACTTCGCTGCTTCAAGCACTAAACAGGCTCATCAAGATTCGCAGCAGCAAATTGACGCAAAGTACTAAAAGAGGTAGAAAGAGATATTAAATACCCATACGAGAAAAAAATCTACCATGAGGGGCGAAATACAAATAAAAAACATAGCTACCGGTTATTATTATCTGTAACATAATTGATTTTGAATACTAAATGTGGAATAGGCGACACTTGGTAATGCGACGCGCTTAACATAAATCAATCGATGGAATAAAAAATATACCCGATAATGTAATGGAAAATTATGTAACACGTAGATCTCGTATAGTAATACGCAGATTTTTGTGAAAGCAACCGCGTCGAACTACCTACTCCTCCAATAAATCTTAGTCAATTTATGAAATATCCTAATCAAACTCGGTGGGTTAATAGGATGAATCGACCGACTTCGGTCAACCTTTGCATAAATATATTAAATATGGTGTACATATACCGCGTTTTAGGAGAAAGTGATCCACAAACACGCGAGTTAGGTTTGTGTTTGTATAGAAAATTTAACAACATCGAAAATATGCAGACACGAACCTAGCATAGGCTAAATCATACCCATTTTTATCAGATTCTCTGAGAAAATTGTTGACAGTAATTATTCTGCAGGTGTGAATGATATTAATTGGAAATTGAAGAAATTCAATGCTCCCAACATTCTAAAAAATGATTTAAAATATTAGATTGCAATCATATTCCAATGTTGTTAGAAAAATGCATTACTGTACGTAGATTTGTCATTATTACTAATAAATAAATTAAATCTGGAGAAAAATACTAGGTGTAAAAAAACTCCGCCAAGTATCTATGTACATGAATTTTAATTTTTTTTCATTTATGTCAAAGGTGCTCAAATTTTAAAATCTCAGAATAAACCCAAGGATGGAATGCAGGAAATTTATGAATAAAAGTATACTTTAATAAAAGGGATCTTATTAAACGTAGCAAATTAATCATTTCAATAAATATTTATTTTAAACATATAAATATATATAATATTTTGTCTCTTCTTTTATTCCTCTAAAACTTCAACTTATTTTATTTATGAAACGAAAACTATTATTCATCAAACTGATTCAATAATTACTGTAATAAGTAATCCTCTACTTTTGATAAGATTTTTTTGTATTCAAATATACTTTTATTCTACTAATTTTTCTACTATTTTTTCTACTATTCGTACTTGGCTTTATTTTATGAGGAGAAAGGAACACTACTGATATGATTAGTAAAGTAGGCCTACCTTACACTCATTTACTTTACGCGCTGATGTGAATAGGCTCAATATCACGAGGTAATAGTATAAAACTGTCTGAAGCAAATAAAAGTGCAATAGTGAAATCTGTATCGTCTTTAATATACTATTGTTTGATTATTGAATGTTTTAATGGAATTTTGCATATAATAACTTTAAAGTGACATGATGTCCAATTTCAACTGCTCATAATTTAAAATGGTTTAACATAGTTTTGACATTAATCATGACAGCGAACAAATCTGAAGTTCAAAATGAATTTGCGATAAAATGGTAAGAAGCAAAATTGAAATCCTAGTTGCTTCTGTATTGAATAAATA
This sequence comes from Melikaiella ostensackeni, assembly GCA_032362435.1. Lineage (NCBI taxonomy): Eukaryota > Metazoa > Arthropoda > Insecta > Hymenoptera > Cynipidae > Melikaiella > Melikaiella ostensackeni. The sequence continues at coordinate 2,734 of JAUMHM010087200.1, read as the reverse complement.
TGTGTTGAATCTGTGTTGAATATATATATTCAACTTTCTTAAAGCACCAGAAACCCGACGTTAATCCAATATTTGATCAAAAGGCCTTATTCAAACACTTTGTGCATGGCCCTTTGCAGAATCCTACAGGGTTTAGTTTCAAAATCTTGAAAAGTTCAGTTTTTCAATATAGTAGGCTTCAAACCTAATATTGCTCAATTTTTTCCCCGAATCTCGAATTTCGCACTTCAACAAGAGTATCTTTATTTTTAAAGAACCTTATTTTCTCTGTAATTTGGTTGACACGTGTCATAATAACAAGTTTCACCGTCTTCATAATAATTCTGTTTTGATTCTGAGACAGAAGAATATAAAATAAATATTAAATTTTTAAGATGTTCTGTATATAAAACTCTGGAATAACTATGCTTTTTAGATGAATGACGTTGAGAAAGGAGGTGGTACAGTTTTCACTAAATTGAACGTTACCATATTGCCTGAAAAAGGTAGCGCAGCATTCTGGTACAACCTTAAACGAAATGGAAAACCAGATTTTTCAACTTACCATGGTGCATGTAAAGTACTTTCTGGAACAAAATGGAGTAAGTGTTTCTACTAGAAATATTTCAACAAAAGCGAGCTCTAAATTGAACACAATTTTTCAATTTGCCTTTCAGTTAAGTTATTAATTGTAAGTAAGAATATATAGTGCCACTGGTTGAGATACTTTTGCAAAATTTATATAATTTTTTTATCTAATAAGCAATTTTTTTATCTAATAAGCGTTTTTTTCATCTTATGGAGAGAATAAATTCCTTTGGAGAAACTCTCAAGGTATTTCCAAGTAACTTTAAGTTAGTTTGCAAATTTGTAATGACTTATTATTTAATAAGAAATTTATTAAGTTTAGAAGTCGCGACAGCAGTTTGGTCAATTGGTCTAAAGCATCAAATTTTGTGTCTATATTCGTTGTATAAAAAAAGTTTTAGGACTGGTTGGCATTTATGAAGAATTGTTATTTTCTTTATCGTACAATTATGAACAATTTTTCTATAATAAATGAAAAGTGTTCTTATAATATTATTTCCGATTAATTGCAGTTGCAACTAAATGGCTACGCGAAATTGGTCAAGAATTCCTCAGGCCCTGTTCTTTGTTGGAAAATGAATAAGTCATCTATAGGATAAGTTGATTGAATGAATGGAAAATGAATTCTTCTGAATTACAGAGATAATTTAGTATATAATTAGATAATTGGTACATAATTTAGAAGTGAACTTCATCATAAGTTTCATTTGATTTATTTTGGAGTTAGGTATTAACTTTAATACTATGAAACCAATACTGCGTAAGGAGAAACTTATTTTATTATATACAGTATTCCGCATCACTGAAAAATTCTAGAGTGTTTCTATTCAATTATCATCCAAGTTTTCTATTGAAATGTAAAAAGGGAGTCCGCACGAGTGGAAGAATAAGGCTTAATTTTCATCCATTATATATGATTTTTTACTCAAATAACCCTATTCTAGCTGCTATACAAAAGAGATTCTACATCCCTAGTTATGATTATTGCTACCTGTCCAGTTAATTTATAATTCCATTTGATTTTTACTTTTATTTAATTTTCTGAAGTCTTTACACGGAGAGCTCTGATTATCTTCTACATAGGCAGTTTAATGCTAATCATTTTATATTCACATTTTCTTTCCATAGAAGCAGTTTTAGTATGAGTACAACGTAAATATTAATTAATAATTCACATGCAATAGTAATCGATAAAATAATTCACAATAAAAAATAATCAATAAAATAATTTTTCAAGATAAAATCCCACCTAAAAAAAACGTCTTACATTAATAATAAAAAAATAGAAAATAGAGGCTTTATCCTCTGCGCAATTATAAAAATAGGCTAATTCTAGCACAAAACCTTACTTTGCTAAATCTAAGTAGTAATCATTCGCATGTCTAAAGAATGTGTGTGAAAATACGAAATCTACTTTCTGAATTCAGTTTATTATTCATTTCAACAAGGTAAGCTCTCTACGTGGACAAGAGTGAGGAGTCAACTCCTCTGCACTCGTCTGTGACTTTACTTAGTGATTAAAAATCTCAAAATAATCCAATTAGGATTCATCCTTGATAAATGATTTATTTTATTATTCAATTTGACATTGTAAATTCACTACATGGACTACAGTGAGGAGTAAACTCCGCTCTACTCGTCTGTGATTTTATTTGGTGATTAAAAATCTCGAAATAATCCAATTAGGATTCACTTTTGATAATAAGATTGAATATTTTCACACAGTAAAATCGAATTCTTGGTAAGTTATTGATAGGTGCTAATGCACTTGTAAGGATTTTTGAACCCAAGTCGTATAAGATCACAAGGATTCGTTAATACGCATATGTCGATCTCTTGATCAAAATCACAATAAGTCACAATTTGGTATTTATGCACGCACAAGGATCTTATGTATGGGAGAAACAGGTTAAATCTCGTTTATTGAGAATGCAATCGCTTCATTAATATGGAGAAAAGAGACAGGTTTCAATTCTCAAGAATATTTAGGAATTTATTCCTGGGAAGTTACTGCCGTGTTTCTCGCGCGACTTCTTACATGCTCACCAAATTGCCTAATAGCAGGCTTTATCTGTAACTCACAGGTTACAATATATATATATATATACTACATGGGCTGAAAAGTCTTCGGCCTGACACAGAGATGACGCCACAAACAAAAAATCTG
>JAUMHM010087199.1:0-10498 GCA_032362435.1 Melikaiella ostensackeni | reverse complement strand
CCCCCCGCCAGGAAAAATAACTTTACGAACGTAGATAACGTTTAGTACGTTTCCTGATGATAAATTTTAACAAAGTTTGCGAGTTTTACGAAAGAAGGCCAGGCAATGGTGCAGTTTAATAATAACTTGTTAAGTTTGAAAATCACTTTCATATGGTATATCCGACTTTTCAATCTATTCTCTATTCCCCTCTTTTCCCCTTTTTCCATGAGTTCTTCTTTTCTCCCCTGTTTTCAAGAAATTTCCCCTCTTTCCTCTCTATCTTGTTTTTTTCGCTTAAATTCGAATTGTTCGGTTGAAAATTAAATTATTTTGTTGAAAATTCATTTTTTTTGTTAGGGATTCATCATTTTAGTTGAAACTTCATCTCTTTGATTGAAAATTTAACTATTTTGTTGTGATTTAGTTTTTTTTTTTGTGTTACGTATTATTTTTTTTAAACTGATAATGTAACTATTCCATTTTTATTTGAAAATCTTCTTCGTTGAAAATTCAACCTTTTTCTTCAAAAATGCAACTGTTTGGTTGCAAATCGATCTTTCTTGGTGGAGGATTAACTATTTTGTCGAAAATTCGTCTTTATGGTTGGATGCAACTGTGTTTGATTTTCAATTTGCAATTTAAATTAAAATATTTTGTTAAAGTCATCTCCTTTGACTGAAAATTTAACTGTTTAGTTGAAAATTCTTCCTTTTGGATTAAAAATTCATCCTTCATGGTAAAAAAGTCATATTTCTTGGTTGAAAATGATTTTTTTTTTTAAATTTTAATTTTTTACCTTTTTTGTTAAAAATTCAACTTTACGGGCTGAAAATTCAACTGTCTTCCTAAAAATTGTTTGAAAATTCGACCATTGGCTTGAAAATGCATGTTTGTAGGATGAAAATTCAGCTATTTAGTAAAAAATCAATTTTTTTGTCGAAAGTTTATTTCTTAAGTTGACAATTCATATATTTTGTTAAAGTCATCTTCTTTGGTCGAAAATTTAACTGTTTTGTTGAAAATTCTTCCTTTTAGATTAAAAATTCATCTTTTATGGTAAAAAAGTCATCGTTCTCGGTTGAAAATGCACTTTTTTGTTAAAAATTCAACTTCACGGGCTGAAAATTCAACTGTCTTCGCAAAAATTCTTCTTTTTGACTTAAAAATTGAACCATGTGGTTGAAAATGAAACTGTTTTTGATTGAATTTTAATCTTTCTTGTTCGAAAATTCGACCATTTGGTTGAAAATGTAACTTTGTAGGATGAAAATTCAACTATTTGGTCAAAAATGCAACTAATTTGTTAAAAATTTACTTACTTAGCTGAAAGTTCAACTATTTTGTTAAAGCCATCTTTTTGGTCGAAAATTCAACTACTTGGTAGTTAATGCAACTGTTCGACTAAAAGTTAATTTTTTTTTAATTCATCAATATTTCTTTGGATGCGAAAACGAGATTTGAGGAAACTAGGTTTTTAGTTTTAAATATATCAATTCCTCGAGTTAAATATCTCAAATTCTCATAGGCCAAGAAATATTTCTTTGTTTCAAAGAAATGGCACCCAAGGAAATGATTTCTTTGAATATCATATACGAATTGTTGCCTCTAAACAATATTCATTACAATGAAACAAATAATGGCCTTGGCTTAAAGAAATTGAATCAAAGATTTGCATCTCTTTGGATCGAAACATTTTTTTCAGAGTATGCTTTTTTAAGATGTAGCCATTTTAGATTGAGAGACAGTAATGATACTCTCTTCAGAATAAAAGGGGTTCTCGATTGTCTAACTAGGTCACGAGTCATGACCTCAGGGGTTTCTCATCTTTTTTTTCGTCGACTTTAGGTCCACTTAATTACCTTCCAAGTTTTCGAAACCCGTGAAACGAATCATAAAACTTTGAAAGAGCTTTGCTTCAGGAAGATCAGTCCAGAATTCGACAAGCTTTTCAGAATTTTTAAAAAGATTTATGCATATACGTGTTTTAAATCTTATATTCTTACAAACAAAAATAAGTCTTATTTCGTAAAAATCAGTAACTATATATAGTAAATGTTCATGAAGACAAATTGAAAAATATTCTTTAGCTGTTTTAAATTAAATACTGACATTCCTTCAATTATAAATAAACATTTCATTTAAGAAATAGTAAATACCAAAAATAACAGAAATCAGAATTTCGAGTAAAATATTTCCAATTCAAATATCACGACCCTGAAGTTTCCTATATCTATGGATTTCCAACCTTTTGTCAAGCATTATAAACAAACTAAGGGTCCGATCAAAAAACCAAGAACACCTTTTGATTCTTCTCCGAAATACCTAAATGTGCCTTTTTTAAAACATTTTTTTCAAACAATTGCATCATTTTTTAATGTTCTACATTTGTTATAAACAAACGAGGGGTCCGATAAAAAAAACACAAAACATCCTTGGATTCGTCTCCAAAATATCTAGATGTGACTTTTTTTAACAATTTTTTAGGCAATTACATACATCATTTTTTAATAATTTCAAACTTCGCAAAGCATTATAAACAAACTAAGTGTCTGATAGAAAAACCGAAAACACCTTTGGGTTCGTTTCCGAAGTATCTAAATGCGACTTTTTTTTAATTTGGGGAATCGGGAAATCCATAGATATAGGAAACTTCAGGGTCGTCAAATATCTCGAATTTCAGGTCACTAAGGCCGTCTGTTGGAAGTGAATGGAAGTATTCTGAATATTTTCGCTCTCACCCGTCAGATGGTTCTGTGGGTCTCAATTTTCAGCCTTCCTTAAATTGTTTTCAAATTCAAATTTGAATTTATTGAAAAGTAAATTATTTTTAGAATTTAAAAATATTTATAAATATTAATTTTCATTTAAAATTCAATATTATATTTCAATTTCAAGCATTTACCATGATTACCTTATACTAGGGTGAGCCGAAAATATAAAATTTTTGAAAATTGAAAATGACTAGGATTGAAAAGTTGCTACGTATTACTACAAATGAAAAACCCTAAGGACTTTTTGAAATCAAAAATGGTCCTAGGATGTCACAATGAAGTCAAATATTTTTGATTTTGAGAATTAAAAAAAATCTCCCCATGGGTACGAAAATTGTGGTTATTTTTTTTTTAACTACAGTTTTTAGTAGTAAATGCTAATAAAAAATTAAATTTAAAAAAAACATAACTTTTATTTAATTTAGAGCTTTTCAAGAATGAAGAAAAATGTCATTTTTTTATATTTAGGTAATTATTATCCAAATTTAAAAAAAATAGTATGATGTATCACATTCCTTCAGTTCGTACTACAGAAGCAAGATATAATTTCGTTAGATCTCAAATTTTTTCTCAGACTTCACAGTTGTCAAAAATGTCATAAACTACTAAATTCAAACTTTCAACAAATGTTACATCTAAAAAAAACTTTCGAGATCTCAGGACATTTTGCCTTACTTTCCTAGTGCAACTAACGACATGTGACACATAAAACTTGAAGAAACATTTTTTTTATAAAAATTAACTGAATCTTAAAAAATGTCATTTTTGCTCATTTTCAAAAAATGCTAACTTGAATACAAGTTGTATTTCTTGAATTTAAATTTGTTATCAGCATTTAATACCGAAAACTGTACATGAAAAAATTACCACCATTTTGGAACCCATAGGGAAATTTTTTTAAATTAACAAAATCAAAAACTTTTGACCTCATTGCGACACCGTAGGTCCGTAGGTCCATTTTTTATTTCAAAAAGTTATCAGATGTTTCTAATTATAATAACACATAGCAACTTTTCAGAACCAGCCATTTTCAATTTTCAAAAATTTTGTATTTTCGGCCCACCCTGCCTGATACGTCCCAAATAAAAATTCCCGGTCATCAAAAATTTTTCCCGGTTATTCAAACTCTTAAATACATGCTTTCAAAACAAAAATTTTCAATTCGAAGTTTTCAAAACAAAACTGCAGTTTAAAAAATTTAATTTTTGACAAAAGATCAAGAACATTTATCTAAAATTATTTATTAGAAGTTTAATAAATTAAGTTTTAATTAAATAAAATTTGTAATAAGGGACTTTTTCAAAATAGTAGGTCAAAAATTTTAAAAAGAAGAGAAACGGTTTTAAAATAATTTCAACTTCAGAATATTGTTCTTAAATTCCAAGAAATTTGTAACTCGATCATTCTAGAAGGGCAGAGTCTTTTTGTTTTCTCTTAGCAGGTGCAAGGCTCGAAGGAAGTCTCTGTAATCAAGTTCCAAGAGACCGGTACGTTCCACTGAAAAACACTTGTAAACAATATCCAATTCGCTGCCGCTTATTAAATGCAACATTTTTCTGACAGAGAGAGCTTTAAGTAATTTTTCTTTAGAAATTGTTCCAATCTTCTCCTTGTCGTAATCCTGAAAAATTAATTGGAAATTAATTTTAATAACTATTTATTAGGGGCCATCCACAAATTACGTAACTCATTTCTTGTCAATTTTTTACAAATGAAGATTTTTGTTATCGTAAAGAACCTTTTTTAATAATGAAGACTAATTTGTGAAAAGAAAATTTTCCGCGTGTATTTAAAAATAAATGCTAAATATGCACGCGAGTGTCCGAACTGCCCGCTTTGTGACTACGGAACTGCTCAACTCCGCTAATCTCACAGCACCTCTATCTTGTCCCTCGGACCCCTCATCAACGAATGCGAGCCGGCGGAAATTCTAAGAACACGTTATATGGAGGGCGGTTAAATGGAGGTACCACTGTACTTTTTATCCGAGAAATCTGAGTAACCAAATAATTAGAAGTTATTAAAATAAGAGAAAGAAAATTAAAACAACATAGGAATTATACACTACTCGAAAATTGAAAAGTATAAAACACTGTGTCATCTGGTAGAAAAATATCCACGGAAAACTACATTTTATACCATTTTCATTAATTACTCGTACATGTCTCAAATTATTTTTAAAATTTTCTGATACTTAAGTTCTTGATCACTTAAAATTTTGTTGGAATATTCTAGAATATTTCTATCAACTTGGCGCTCCTTGGTGCAAGTCTGAAATTGCAACAAAAGTTTTGAAAAAATCGAAGATCAGAAATTGTAGACTTGACACTAGAGATTTTCAAATCATAGATTCAAAATTGTCCACAATTTATAATATTTCTTATGTGTCCCACCCTAAAATCACCCCTAAATGCTTACATTAAAATTTTACATTTTTTTCAAAAGTTTTAATATTATTTGCGTAACTTTAAGTGGTTCAAATTTATAATTCGTCAATTTCTTAGAGCTGTAAGTTCAGAATATTTTTTTGCAGCCTGTAGTTCAATTTTAAACAATAAATTTTAATATTCTTGAAATTTCTGCACATATTTAAGTTAGGAATAATCAAATTTGTAATGCTTCCATAAAAAACAAAAAATTTTGAAAAAGTCCACATTGAACTCTTCAATACTCAAATTTTTTACTCTGAAAGTCTCAAGTTATCATTTCTTAACTTTTAGGACAGTTTTAATTTTTACGCATTTTTGAAAATAAATTTTCCAAACATATTGTTATATGTCAAGAGATACCAGCTTCATATACTTTTTTTTAATCTTCATATAAGAATTGAACAATTCCAAATACTGAGAATTTGAATTTGATCAATCATAAATGTTTTAAATGTGCATGTAGATATTTCATTTTTATCGGCTAGAGATTTTTCAGTTTTTTAAATTCTATAACTCCTAATACTCGAGAAGAGCTTAAATTTTCACGGTTTTTATTTTATTGTTCAATTTTGTGCGGTTCCAATAAGAAATAGTTGCATTTTTTATTTCTTTTATTTTAATCTGTTGAATTTGAAAGCCTATATCTAAGTAAAATTGTGCTTTTATAAAGAATTTAATTTTTCAATTATTCTTTGACGAAATTGCGTGCAAATTCTATTGTTTCAATTTTATGCGCTCAAAATTTGGATTTTTTTAGTATCAACCGCTTCCAGAAAGAAAGTATTTCTCTCTAATAGCTACAATTAAAAAAAAATTTCATTTTTAAACTTCAAAATTTGTTTTCGGTCAATTTTTGAAATTTCAAATTAAAGATTGCTCAGTTTTTTCATTTTCAAATGTCTATTTTTTTAAATTGTGTACGATTTCCAACGTTTCAATTTTATGCGCTCAAAATTGGACAATTTCTGGCATGAATCGCTTCCAAATTGAAATGTTTTCTCCTTAAAAGCTGAAATTTAAAATTGTACTATTTTTAGGCTTTAAAATGTGTTTTTGGCTAGATTTTAGCATTTCCAATTTAAGAAGATTCAGTTTTTTCATTTCCACAAATCTATTTTTTAAATTCTGCAACTTCCTTGGTTACAGTTAGAAAGTATTCCTTTTATAATTCTTTCATATAAAATTATACAATTCCTAATATAACTTTTAATACTGACTCTTCTAAAATTAAATTTTTCAATTTTTGACGTTTTCCGTTTGAGATTATTCAATTTTGACCCCTTTGAAATTGATCAACATTAAACAATCAATTTGAATCATCTTTAATTTTTTTATGTTTGCTATTAAAATTGAAAAGTTTCAAATAAAACTTAACTTGTATGGACTTCAAATTTGAATAATTTTGCAACTTTAAATGCTTAAATATAGAAATTTTTCGATATTGATGGCTTCCAAATTGAAATGATTATTACGTAGCTTTAAAAGATTAATTTTAAATGTTTTAATTTTTTCGGCCTTACATTTTTTTACTGTTATAGTAAATGGTGCTATATTTACTATAAAACCCCGTAGACTAAGTTATGCATTTTTCTAGATTTTTCAAGTTAAACATGAACTAAAATAACCTAAACATTTTGCGGAACGATTACGATCACAATAAACCCCGATAAACTTAAAAAAGGTTGAATAATTTTGGAGGTAGTAGTAATTTCAGAAATAGTGAAAAAACTTTGTTTTTATGGATATTTTTCTACAGGATGATAGAAAAAAATCAAAATACTAATCTAATTATACCGATATTAAAGTCTTTATAAAAATATAATGTAACAGTATCGATTTACCAACGCCCCATCCTCCATGTAACAGATCGTAACATTTTCCCGAACCCCCTCTCCCCTAAAAAAGCTGTTACGTAATTTATGGATGGCCCCCTATTAAAACCAATAATTTAATTTTATTCAGTAAATTAAACAAACTAATTTGTTTTAATTAATTTTTAAGGCTAGTTAATTTCCATCCAGTTTACCAGATTCATATAGCTTATGTCAATAATTTCTGATTGACAAGTTAGATCAAAAATAATATTTTTTTTACTTGGGCTACCTAATAAGGTAGGTATTTCATACATTTTTAAAAACTAATTTAAATTAAAAGTGGCTTAATTGTACTGTAACAAGAATATTTCATAAACCAACCATGAAAAGCTCTTCGAGATTATGTTCTTTGACAATGCACAATTTATCCATTGCCTTTGCTAGCGAAATCCTTTCATCAAAATTAAGAAAATTCCTATTACCACTTTCTGAAGGCACGTGCTGAATAGGAACTAATAAAGGTGATTTTTCTAAAGATCCTATTGCCACAGCTTCTTCGACAGCAGAAGCAAATTTCACGTAATCAACGAACTCTGGCCTTCATTAATAATTTTTTATGTTAGATATTATTTTTAATTAATATTAACTATCATAAATATTGTTCTTGATTGGATTAACAAAGAAATCTTTAATTTTTCATAACTGTTTGTGTGAAAGAAGGTACCTTCTTCCTTGATTTATTTGCTCATTAATTTATTATTTATATTAACATATTAACTTATTAACAAAAATGCTAATTACACGAACCTTAGAGGCGGTTTGAAAACTTCCATAATTGTTTCGATTTCCGCACAAGATAAATTACATCTCAATTGATCCATGCCTCGAATAAAATCGAGTCTACTTATTACCTGTTCGTTACGAATATCAAATGGCCTCAGAAACTGCGAGACCTAATCGAAATTATTTATTTATTTATTCGTTACTGGCAAAAATAGCGCGCTACGCGCACTTTCAACACGTTTCTTGTTTTAAATGCCTAATTGTCAAATTTGAATATATGCCTTGATTTAAAGTACTATAAAATATAATTAATAATAACCAAAAATTAAAATGAATATTAAAATAGCTAGATCGGGTTTCATACAATTTTAATTTTAATCAACAACTTGTCTAATGTTGAACGTTTATAGTTTAAAATCATGAAATTTTGAGCATCTTTTTGAAATAAGTCTATCTTGAAGATTTGCTATTGAAGATTCTTCAATGTTAAATGGGTATTATTCAAAATGATGTAATTTTGAATTTTTGTTTTGAATAGTACAATTTTACAGATTACAACTGAAGACTCTAGAATTTCAAAGATGTATAAATGAACATTCTCAAATTTTGCTGATTTTGATCATCAAAAGACTTTTCAATTCTAAATCTTCCACATTACGGAACTTTCAATTAATGTAGATCATCGAAATTACAGAATTTTTAATTTCAAAACTTAAAACTTGCATAATTTTTAATTGTAAAGTTTCAAAATTAGAAAATCTTCAATTTTAAGGATTTACAATTTTTGAGAGTTACAATTAAATATTCATTAATTTGGAATGTCTATAGTTTAAAATGATGTAATTTAGTATTCTTTTTTCGAATAGCTCAATTTTGAAGATTTTAAATTGAAAATTATTCAATTTTAACGATTTTGAATCAATTATTCTTCGATTTTCGAGATTTACAATTGAAGATTCATTAATTTGGCATGCTTATATGTTTATTTGCAATCTCTTCAATATTTAATGTGTATAACAGAAAATAATGCAATTTTGAATGCTTTTTTTTAATAGATCAATTTTGAAGATTTAAAAGTGAAAATTATTCTATTTTATAGATTTGCAATTGTGAATTCTTTAATTGTGAACATTAAAAATGACAGCGTTGATTTATTTGTTGGAAATTATTATAATTTTTACGTATATAACATAATTATGTTTCCTTAGATAAAAAAAGAAACTTTGCAGGAACTTCAAGTTACTTTAATCAGTGAAAAAAAATGTAACAATTTAATACTTTCATGAAAAAACTGTAACTGTAATTAGTAAATTTTTTTAGGGAACTTCCACAACACTGCATCTCATTTTAATTGACAGAGCTGCCGCAGACTGATATACTTGAAAAAAGTTCAAAAAGTGACTAACTTAAGCTAAAAAGTGACAACAAAAATAATGTTGAACACAAAAAGTGAATAAAAGTGACTATTATTTACACAAAAAATTAGATGAAATTCTATTGCTGAATTCGGGGTTACATGCCAAGGTTACAATTACTATAATTAATTCTGCAAGTAATTTTTAGACAATTTGTATAATTAATTTTGTGACAAGCTAAATAAGGGTCATTCCATTTTATTTTGCCGAAGTTAGTTGTGGCGTAATTTAAAAAAATTTTGATTCTTACTAATTAATACTCAGTGTTTGCTGAGCTTATTTATCACATAAATTTAATAAATTACTTCATTTTTATTTAGAAATTTAATTCAAAACATGCAAAGGCACAAAAAAAGTTACGTTTACGTAAATTACTGAATAGAGAAAAACTCAAATTTTTTGTAAGATTTTTCATAGTTGTATCCAAAGATTTTGTTAATTTTCACGGATGAATAACTCGTGGGGAGAAAAATGAGAAAATTCAGCATTTACAGTATATGTAAATCAGGTCCTTATTTCATCCCCCCGAAAATTAAATTTTTTAATATTTACCCAACATCAATTTAGTCATTACCTCATTTAACCAAACCTCACAATAGCAATCTTTATGTACATATACCGTAAATCCTGGATTTTTTCATTTTTTCGCCTATCAGTTATTCATCCGCGAAAATTAACAAAATCTCTAGATACAACTATCAAAAATTTTACCAAAACTTAAACTTACGAGATAAGTTTTAATTTAAAAAAACTTAACATAACCTTTTTAATAAGGCTATGAAAGTGCTGAAAAATAGTTACGTTTTAATTGTTCTCAAGTCACAATTTTCGTTCATTATTTCACCATAACATTACTTTTGCACAAGTCAAAAGGAAGTTGAAAGACAGTAGAATACGTCTGATTTGATTCAATTGAATTTTAAATTGAAGAATTTGAGTTTTTCTCTATCCTATAATGCACATAATTAATGTCATATTATTCTGTACCTTTGTTTGTTTTTGAAAATCAAATATCTAAATGAAAATAAAGTAATTTAATACACTTATGTGATAAATGAGTTCAAAAAACAATGAGTATTATTATAGTTGAGTATCAAATTTGTTTTATTTGCACCGCAACCGCAGTAAGTCTGAAGGTATCATTTTTGCTGCAACGGTATTCAATTGATACGAAAATCTGTACTAAAAGAAACAAAAGGCTATTACATTCTTGGATGATTTTGTTGCAGGTCAAATTCAGGCCCTCCAGGCCTCAATGCATTTGCCTGTTACAAATTTTTGGCTACGAAGTACCGGTACACGAC
>JAUMHM010087198.1:0-10499 GCA_032362435.1 Melikaiella ostensackeni | reverse complement strand
AGCGACTGCCATACATGAAAATGACACCGGCTCCCAGTAGAACCGCGGTAAATCACACCCATGGCCACGCCTCACAATCGTGAGATGGGGGGCCACACATCAATTCGCCGAATAATGATTTGTTGAAGTTACCAAATTCACCAAATTTAAAATTCCAAAATTGTTTGAAAATTTATTTATAATTTCTTAATTTATCCAGTGACCAAAAATAAATTTCAAAGTTACCCACTTTGCCAAATTTGAAATTCTCATATTCCAAAGTTAGGCACTCTGTAAATTTATTTCGAAATTATACACGTACCAATCCCACAAATAATAAATATTATTGTAGTTACCAAATTCACCCAATTTGAAATTCCAAAACTGGATTCTGTGAAAAGTTATTTCGAAACCATAGATTCATCATTTCGCCAAAGAATAAAATCCAACTTTTGAATTCCAAAACTTGTTTCTTTGTAAATTCATATCGAAATTATATATTTGTCAATTCTCTAAATAATCAATTGTTGTTAGCACATTTGAAGATCCAAAATTGTTTGCCAATTTGTTTATAAATGTCAGATCTATCCAGTGACCAAGAATAAATTTCAAAATGGTCGACTTTACCCAATTTTGAAATTCCAAAATTCAAAAACTGGGTTCTTTGCAAATTTATTTTCGAATTATAGATTTATCAATCAACCAAGTAATAAGTTATAATTGAAGTTTCCAAATTGACCAAATTTGAAAATCCAAAATTGTTTAAAAATTTCTTTATAATTTTTAGATTTATCCAGTGACCAAAAATAAATTTCAAAATTACCCACTGTACCAAATTTGTAACTCCAATATTCCAAAATTGGGCTCTTTGCAAATTTATTTCAAAATGATACATTTATCACTTCATCAAATAATAAATTATTATTGAAGTTACCAAATCTACCCAATTTGAAAATCCAAAACTGGATTCTTCAAAATTTTATTTCGGAATCATAAAATCGTCAGTTGGCCAAAAAATGAATTCCAATTTTGAAATTCCAAAACTTGGTTCTTTGTAAATTATTATTATATTAATATATTATATTATTATATATTTATTATATATATATATATTATATATATTATTACATTAATAATTATATTATTAATTATTTATTGATATAAATATTAATATTTAATGATAAATTGTTATTAAAGTTACCAAATTCACCAAAGAAAATCGCTGTTCACACTGATCAATCACGAAATCGTCGTTTTAAAAATAAAGAACGGAGTTTCAGAATGTGAAGTGACACCTTTGAATACATCGTCAGTGTCAGAGTTCTGTGTAAAAAATAAATATGCAGATGTGATTCTGTGATGCTTTAGCTTTCAATCCTCTCTTTCTCGACATCCGTCTGCTCTCGGAAATTAATGCGAAATATGCACGCAAGTGTTCGAACTGGCTACTTTGTGGCTACGGAACTGGTCAACTTCGCTGTGCTCACTGCTGTCAACATTTTGGACCCCCTCATCCACGACTGAGATTCTAGGAGCGGCTCAAACAGAGGGAGTTTATATCGAGGTTTCAGTATAATTAAAACTGTACTCGCCGTCGAATAAACGTACTACGACGTAACATGCCTGAAGCAGAGATTTAAGGTGGTATTTTCTGTTGAGCACATCATGAGCTACAATACGTATATATGCGATTTTTCGCGGAAGCTCATAATTGCTAAAGTCTGTTCGATCTAGGTTTAGCGTTCGGTCTAGCCCGCGCACATCTATGCATTTGCTGCGCCACGCCGCACTGTGGGGTGTAATAAATAAACGAGGTTCAAAATAACTCTTAGACGTCAATTCTTGACTGATTTCAGATTTTTTTTTTAGAAAAATTCAAATAACGAATTCTCATTAGTAAACATCACTGGCAACATCATAAGAAAATTGAGAGAGAAACCGATTTATTTCTGCTTATAAATGCTGATACTGTGCATTTTTTTTTATATAATTTGTTCATAAAATTAAGAGAAAATATCGAATGACAACTTTTCATTACTAAACATCACTGGAAACACAATTTGAGTGAAATGAAAGAAAAAGATTTCTTTAACCTTATATATGCCGACACTGTGCATTTGCTTACATAATTTGTTTATAAAATGAAAAATAATAGTGGATGACAAATTCTCATGATCAAGAATGTCAAATTGGAAATCAGCGACCTCAAAAACCCCCTTATACCTCAATGTGTGAAAATTTGGAACTTTTGGCCGCTATATTGGGTCCGCCATTTCGAATTTGTAATTTTTGGCACCAAATTCGAAATGAGCGACCTGGAAAACCCACTTCTACTAAGTTTCATACAAACCCGTCGAAATATTGAATCTTTGACAGTTTTTTGAGCTTCTATCCCACTGTCAATCAGTCTGTCAAGTGTCAACTCATAATGAAGTGAGGTTATGTGTCGTGAACGCAATTTGTAAGCAGTTCAAGTACTGTTGACGATCTGACACTGAAGGGGCCCTTCGGGAAATCTGAAGAGATTTTATGACAGGCCTGGTACAAGTGAAAGCGACAGGGGTGAACCGTCAAGGGTAGCGTCCTAAGAGTCAATTCGTGATTGACAAGAGAATCGACCGCCCACGTCAATCACTTTGAAAATTGGCAGAGCGTCCCTCTTGAATTGTTCGAATAACTGTATTTGAATTATACCTTTTTCACTAGATTTCTCCTTATTTTTCACGCGACTATAAATTAACTTGTGATCCTGAAATAATATTGGACCTTCGAGAGCCGGATCCTGCGTTGGTTCACAAGTGAATTCATTGTGATTTAAAAGAGTGAAATCAAAACTGTGAGTGAAAAGTGACTCGAACTAGTGACAAGACAAAACTATGGGTGATATAGACAGTGATAAGTGTAGTGAAAAAGGCCTAATTGATCGTCAAAAGACTCAAAATCATGGATGAGAAAAGTGACGATGCAAGCTCCGATGTAGATGACAGAAATGACGATCAGGACAACCTGTCACGTACCAGCGAGTAGTCGGCGAAATCGAAGGTGCGATCGTGGAGAGCAGCACTGGTAAGGCAAGAGGAATTGCGGGAAGCGATTATGACAACTGATCAAACAAAATCAGCAAATTCCCCACATCCATGCAAAGAAACTGCCAGAGCTGATGTGGAATTGGACCGGTACGTCGCCAGGCAGACAATAGGTAAGGATCTTCCCAGCTTCAGTGGCCAGGTAACCAGTAGCCACTATTCGTGAGTACCTTTAAACAAACTACTACTGACTGCGGGATTACACCGAGTGAATACGAGACGCGATTGCGAAACTGTCTAAAGGGAGATGCATTAGAATCAGTGCGGTCGTTATTAATGACAACGAAAGTCGAAAAAATGATGGAAATTTTGGAGAGACTATTCGGTCGATGTGAACACGTGATTCAAGCGTTGATACGCAGCGTAGCCGAGTTTCCAAAAATAAAGGACGATAAGCCGGACAGTATCATCAAATTCGCGATCGCGATAACAAATTTAGTAGCTACAATAGAAGGCTTAGGACGGCCGGAATACCTTTCGAATACCATTTAAGCTGAACAACTTATCCAAAAATTGCCAATAGCAATGAAGCACAGATGGGGGGAAGGGTAGCGAATAAGAAAATTCCGCTAATGTTGACAAGTGTTTCCGACTTTCTCGACGCGGAGTCCGCGATAGTAAGCGCGTATTACAATCCGCTTCTAGACGGGAAGCAGATGAAGGATGGTAAGACGGCACTTACTTTTTCAGACAACAGCGAATCAAAGAAAGGGCAAGTGCGCTTACTGCATGTCGGATAAACATCGTATGCGACAGTGCAAGCGAAAACAGTGCAAGAAGAATAATTGCACTAGAGAATATCACCCTCTTTACATTATGAGCGTCGCGAAAACCCCACCCCTACAGACAGTCGCGTTAAAAGTTTAGATTCAGAGAAGGTTGAAATAAATTCGGTCGAGCAAATCAACATCGTTTGAGAGAATAAACGGTGAGTGTTAATGAAGATCGTGCTGGTGACTCAAGAGGGCCCGAAAGGTCATGTGTCCACTCACGCGTTTTTAGACTTTGACTCGTCCGTGACGATAATAAAAAATTACTCAGTGCGTCGATTAGGTCTTCAAGGGCGTGTTGATGCACTATACTCAAAATGGATGAATCAAATGACATACGAAGATTCTAACTCTAGGCGAGTGTCAGTGAAGATCACAGGGAACGCTGACTCGTTTTATCTGAAAGGTATTCGGACCCTTGAAGACCTTAACTTGCCGTGTCAACCGGTTGAGATGGACGTTGCCGAGTGGGCACAATTGAAAGAGATGAACCTTTCGGGACACCGCTGGAGTCACCCCCGAGATCATGATCGGAGAGGATTGCATCCACGTCAAGATTCCGTTAGAATTCATCGAAGGAAAGACGAGCGAACCTGTCGCGACACTGACGCCCTTAGGATGGACGATACACGGACCCTTCATGGCGGCAAGGACGAACGAGGATTGTATATTGTTCGTCCACCAACCAAGGATGAGGACCTTGGTCAACAAATGAAAAAATTTTGGACCGAAGAGAGCTTTGATGTTGATATCCGAGTCAAGGCTCTGCGTTCCGAAGAGGATCAACGAGCAGAAGAGATCTTGAACCGAACTACTCGTTGACAGGCCGACCACTGGGAGACAGGACTACTCTGGAAAAGTGTCAACGAAGTGCTACCAGACAGCAGAAAGATGACTGAGTAATGGTTTCGTACGCTGGAAAAGAAAATTGCGAAAGATCCCGTTTTCAAGGCACAGTACGAGCAAAAAATCGAGGAATATTGCTCAAAGGGGTATGCGCGAATACTGACCGCAGAAGAGGAGAGGAACCGAGGAGAAGGCCCGAGAACCTGGTATCTACCTCATTTTGCGGTCACGAACCCTAACAAGCCTAGAAAAATTCGCCTAGTCTGGGATGCCGCAGTCAAGGCACAAGGAGTGAGTCTTAATGACTGACTTTTAAAGGGACCCAATCTCTATAAATCACTTACTGGATTCCTCTCAGTATTTTGCGAACGACCCGTAATTATATGCGGGGACTTGACAGAGATGTTCCATCAGGTACAGATTCGAGAGGAGGATCGCGGGAGCCAAAGATTTTTAGGTCGGAAAAACCAGACGGGAGAGGTAATAACACTGCAGATGGAGGTAATGATCTTCGGTGCAGTTTCATCACCGTACGTTGCGCAGGAGATCAAAAATCGCAACGCCGAAGAATATAAGAAACTGTATCCAGAGGCAAGTCGAGCAATAATTGAACGTCACCATATGGGTGATTATCTTGACAGTACAGACACCATCGAGGAAGCTGTCTCCAAAGCGCGACAGGTAGCGCAAATACATCAAGAAGGAGAATTCGAAATCCGTAACTGGATATCGAATTCAGAGGAAGTCTTGAGTGCGCTTCCCATCCATTCTGTTGCGCAACGAGGTACAAAGATAGACATTTTAAGTTTTACCGTCAGCTTTCCGCGAATAGACAGACGTTTAATGAGCGGAGAAAAGAGACCGACAAAACGAGAACTCCTACAACTGATTATGTCTGTGTTTGACCCACTGGAACTCTAATCAGCGATAACTATCCGAGGCAAGATCCTTATGCAAGACGACTATAGGCGACGTTGAAGGAGCAAGCACCGAAGGAGGAAGTCCTTCGAACATTATTTGCTGAAGCCAAATTCTCGGTGAACAGAAGACCTTTGACTTATGTTTCAGATTATCCAGCTGACCCAGAAAGCATCACACTCAACCACCTTCTAATGTCGTGGAGGAACGACGACAAGGTTCCGGGGGCACCAGGAGTTTTCCTAACTGACGACCTGGTGCTCAGAAAGCAGTGGCGCCGATCGCAGATCCTGGCTTACCAATTTTGACATCGATGGGTGAAAAAGTACCTGCTATCACTCAACTTGAGAACGAAGTGGTATCGCCGAACGGAAAATGTCAAAGCCGGAGATTTGGTTGTTATCTGGGATAACCAGCTTCTACCTTTTTGTGCGTTCTCGCAAAACGAAATAGTATTTCTGATGATACAGGCAAATAGGAGGGGAAATGTCTTTAACGCAATTTGTAAGCAGGGAAAATACTGCTGACGATCTGTCACTAAAGAAGCCCTCCGGAAAATCTGAAGAGATTTTCCGATGGGTCTGGTACAAGTGAAAGTGAGAGGGGTGGACCGTCAAGGGTAGCGTCCTAAGAGTAAGTTTGTGATTGACAAGAGCATCGTTCACCCACGTCAATCACTTTGCAAATCGGCAGAGCGTCCCTCTTGAATTGTTCGAGTAACTGTATCTGAACTATACCTTTCGACTTTTCCGTATATTTAAATGAATTTCCTGTTTTGTTTTCAAACTTTCAATATTCCTTTTAACTGTGCAATAACGAGTTTCGATTCTATTTATTAAATCCTGTTTCTTGCTAATTCCGTGTGTTTACAAACATTCATTTACCCCAAATCTCTTTTCCACTAGATTTCTCCTTATTTTTTACGCGATTATAAATTAACCGCGTTTTGTCGCTATATTGGGTCCGCTCTTTCGAATCTGTCGTCTTTGACGTGAAATTCGAAATTAGCGACCTTGAAAACCCCCTTCTTCCAAGTTTCATACAAACCCGCAGAATTCTTGAATTTTGGAACGTTTTTCGAGCTTCTATCCCACTGTGAACCAGTCCATCAAGTGTCAACTCATAATGAAGTGAAGTTATGATTCTGGCAGTACTGGAAAGTAATGTTGAATCGTAATGCGCAAACGCAACACCTAGAGAAAGTGCGCAAGTGCAGCAACTAGAACAAGTAATCTTGTTCAAAGAGCGCCAGCGCAGCAGCTGGATAAAGTCTTTTTGTAACTTCTTTTCACCACGGTTTCGGCATTAGTCACTGATAGATTCAGTGAATTTTATTTACATGCAAAATACGACCACAGTGAAAGAAGCCTGGGAAAAATGAAAGGCAGCGTTTGAAGATTCAGGGCTTGAGGTTAAGGACGAATGGGGAAGAATCCTAATGCTTGCTGGATTGCCGGATGATTATCGACCTATGATAATGGGTCACACCTTTCACCGAAGATTCAATAAAAACAAAGTTACTTCAGGGTGTAAAAAAGGTAAATAAATCGAATAGAAATGCAGATCAAAATGCTGCTTTGTATTCCAAGGGCAATAATCACAACAAAGGCCAAGGAAGAGGTCCACGATTTCACCCATGTAACAAGTATGGTCATCTCGCGAACAAATGTCCAGATAAATCTGAAGATGATAAGGGAATGAGTTCTAAAGCAGAGAATACGAAATCTTAGAATAAAGAGAGCTCCAAGAAAAAAACTTTCTATGCTTTTTTCTCAAGTGGAGAAATGGATAAAAATAGTTGTTATGTGGATACTTGTACGTCCACGTATTTGACATCACGTTCGGATTGGCTGGAAATTTCAAGCAATCAAATAAATGCAGAAATTATGATAACTAATAATAAAAAGATGTCTGCTAAAGCTGTTGGAAATGCAAAGTTTCAGTTTTGGCAAAAGAATCAATGGATGTCGCAGAAAGTAACGATGTATTGTTCGTACTAGGAGCAGCAGCGAACCTACTGTCAATAAACAAAATGGGAAAAAAAGGGCTGTCTATCACATTCAACGAAAATGTTTGTCAAATTCGTGATTCTGAGAACGAGTTAATGGCAAGATGATCAGAAAGTAATGGAATTGGATTTTCCCAAAGAGAATGCATTCTGAACAACACAAGTTGTGATATGATGCTTCTGAAGAAGGACATGGTCTCTGGACTGAGTTTTGACAAGTGCAGTGACGAACCGTACGTTTTCTGTGTGAAAGGGAAACAGAGTCGACTTCCATTTAAACCTAGCAAGAAAAGAGCATCGGAAACATTGGAATTGTTGCACTCAGACTTGTGTGGAGCTATGGAAGTTACATCTATGGGTGGAGCGAAATATTTCTTTGCAATAATAGACGATCACTCTAGAATAGTTTTTATTTTTTTTTTCTAGGAATTGAAGATCAAGTGAAGGACACTTTTATTCATTTCAAGGCAATGGTTGAGAACTAAACTAATAAACGTATAAAGATTCTTCGCGCCGACAATGGTGGGGAGTTTATTAACAAAGACCTCGAAAGGATACTGGAAAATTCTGCAATTCGACATTAGTTGACTGTACCTTACATTCCAGAAGGCTTGGAAAAACGAATAAACCGAATAATCGTGGTAAGAGCAAGAAGTATGTTGCTGGCTGCCGAACTTCCAAAAACATTTTGGGCAGAACCAAAGCTGTGTCCACGGCTGTTCATCTCATTTATCGTTCTCCAGCAGCAGGTACCAACGGAAAGACGGCAGAAGAAGTGTGGAGTGGAATAAAGCCAGATCTAAGTCACTTTAGAGTATCTGTTTGCCGTACCTTGGCTCAACTCCCACAAGAGAAGAGAAAGAAACGGGATTCGAAATCGAAAGAATGTATCTTTGTGGGATATGAAGAAGATACCCAAGGTTATCGTCTAATCGATCCGGTCACCAAACAAGTGGTGAAAAGTAATGTTGTTTTCTTTGAGACTTAGAGTGATGAACGGCAGAATAAAATTTCACCTAAAACGGCCGTAATGAAAACGTTTATTCAAGAACTCAGTGAGAGTACTAGTTCAGAACATCTCAGCGCTGACATGGAAAATGAGAATTCAGATGTATCCAGCCCCAAAGGATCTGAAGTGAGTGAAGATATTCAAAACATCAGTGATGTTCGGAAGTTCTTGAATCAGCTTCAGATACTAAAGATGCAGTAAACATTCCACAAAGTTCTCAGCGAATACCACAGACAAAAGTATGTCATGATTATATCACGTATTCAGCAGACGAAACAGATCCATATGATCCCCTAACGGTTAAAAAAACTTCGGAAGGTACAAACAAAGATGTCTGGCCAGCTGCCATGAAAGAAGAGCACAAGTCTGTAATCGAGAATGGCACGTGGATTTCGATTGAGAATTCAAAGGACAGGAAAGTTTCGAATACGAAATGGGTGTTTAAAACCAAGTGAAACTCTCAAGGGATTATCGAATGTTACAAAGCTAGGGTCGCGTTTAAAGGTTTTGCTCAGGCTGAAGGTATAGACTATACAGAATGGACCACATGGATGTGACGACCGCGTTTCTTCATGGAGACCTTGAAAGATTTACATTCATCAACCTGAGGGACTCGTCAAGAAAGGACACGAATCTAAAGTTTGCTTACTCAAGAAAGCAATATATGGATTAGAGCAAGGAGGCCGTCCTTGGAACATGAAACAGGGAATGCTGTGGGTTGACCAATCGACTTATACATATATACGAATTGCTGGAGAGACTCAACATGGCTGATTGTAATCCAGTCAAGACACCTCTGGATCCGAATCAAAAGTTGTCTCATGACATGGAACCAAAGACAGAAGAACAAATAGCAGAGATGAGCAAAATTCCATACCAAGAAGCTGTCGGCAGCTTACTTAATATAAAAAAATATATAAAATATATATAATCACTTTTCCATACACATATCAATATGTAGAAGAATACTGCATACGAAGTCAAAAGAATAACTGAAGGGCTCCTTTGAGCGGGGGAAGAGGAGCAAGACACACGACACAACGCGTATGTCAAAGCCTTGAAGGTCTCTCCACAATAGGACTTTATCAATCGACATAGTGTCGACACAGTGTGAATCACGTAGATACTGCATCGACGTTGTGGACTCACCTTGCTTTGCACTTTCGAACCATGGTTTCACTCGACTCAGGCGCGACTCCCCATATCGAGGTCTAAGATGTTTACACATCAAAAACAAAGGACTGTGTCTCTTTCAACTTCTGAAGCCAAGTATATGGCGTTATCAGCGGCATCTCAGGAAGCCTTGTGGCTGCGCGAATCAGCTACAGATTTAGATCTGGAGGCAGTATCGAAAGCTACCATCTTATATTGTGATAATAAAGGTGCGATTGACTTAGCGCGAACTGCTGGCTACAGACAACATGGTAGCGAATCCTCTGACAAAAGCTTTATTCGTACCAAAACATTTGTATCGTTCGGAGGAAATGGGCTTAATTGTGTGAATAAGAAATATACCTGTATGTTCAAGTGAGAGTGTTGATATGATAAACATAATTTGTATTTACACGGTTTGTTTCTCTTATGCTGGATACATTGACTACATCTAGTTTTGATGCAAGGAGGTGTTTCGGGTTTCAATCGTGTGCAAATCTACGAATCTTGCTGACGTTTCGTGAACATTGCAGTTCACTTCTACAGGGCTAACCTGAAACTGAAGCTTCAGGTTATGTTGCTTTTATATATACTCTCTACAATGCCTGTGATTGGCCAGAGCGACAGCCGTGGGGACTGGTCGAACCTGATTGGCCAATGAAGTCTTTTTCAAAAAACCGGGAGGACGGAAAGCCAAATCGGATTGGTATTATATCCATTGTCCCTATTGA